>LGRX02019169.1:0-14049 GCA_001247695.2 Cymbomonas tetramitiformis | reverse complement strand
GCAAACGCGTGTGTATGATGGTACAAATACTCTCGGAATCGAGCAGCCTTAACACTCGCGGATGATCACAAGTTCGTCATTAACATTCACTGGTGCCGGTAACTGTTCAAGCAATTCTCAACACAGCACAAGATCGTAGAGCTACAAAATTTTTGAAATTCTGATATTCTGAGATCGAACGCTAAGCTCTTTCATGCAAGCCCAGATTTCCAACATGAAAAAGTATAAAAACAGCAGTAAAATATATTCATCAAAATTGATATAATAACCACAAAATACGAATTATTGTGTACAAAAGCTGTGAGCAGAACTGTCTTAGCACTCTAGCACTGGCACGCGAATAGCCACCTAGTACTTGCGAAGCAAAACAATAATGAGTCCACTACTCTGACCTACGGTCTGAGCTTACTTATATCTCAATGCTCTGTCACATTTCCCAAAACTGTAACGGGTTCTAGCCCTTAAATCTTCATCTGGCCAATGGAAAGTCATTATTCCATGCCAGCTCTAACAATGTTACCGTTTACCACTATCTGACTGACACGTCAGTGGCAGAGGAGTCACTGTCATCTTCATCTTATCATTCCCTGGTCACCCGATAATGACCATATCTTCTCTGGCAGGTCTGCATCTCTCAGGCGGTCATCTTAGCAAAGCCTGTCACGTTGTCACCTCTGTCACGCGTGTCACCAGCTGGACAAACCCGGCGCGGTACCATGAGAAGCCGGCGTTTGTTATAGCTGTCGCAAACGCGTGTGTATGATGGTACGAATATTCTCGGAATCGAGCAACCTTAACACTCGCGGCTGGTCATAAGTTCGTCATTAACATTCACTGGTGCCGGTAACTGTTCAAGCAATTCTCAACACAGCACAAGATCGTAGAGCTACAAAACTTTTAAAATTCTGATATTCTGAGATCGAACGCTAAGCTCTTACATGCAAGTCCAGAATTCCAACATCCCCCATCTGTAGCTGCTGCGTGCAGTAGCACAGACTCAAATATGGGCTTGTTCAGCATACTGGGTCGTATCACCATCTGCCATGAACTTGCCCAAACTGAAAGTGGACATACCAATGCCTTCACCTTCTCCACCCTGTAACATCCTGGCTCTGACCAGCGGATTCTTGAATACCAAGACCCACATACACCTGCGGCCAATAGGTCCATGTTCCAGATGTCCAATCACATGCAAGCGTCCCGTCTGACTCAATCGTCTGAAGTACGCAGCCCTGCTCTCGGTCATGTCTGTCAAGTAGTAAGATGGAACGTGGACACATGCCACCACACGACTGGCCATCACTGCCAATGGAAACGCGATATCCAGCGCTGCAAACCAAGGTGAATTCACCACTGCGTCACAGACACCATACCTCTCCTTCCATATGCGATAGTTACCTGGCTGAAGTGCGTCATGCGCCTCAGACCAACCCAACTGAGAGTTCCAGTCATTTTTCATAATTCTCAACTGCGGCCATTGCTCCACCATTACCTCACTGATGACCCCAGTACCTGCCCATGGGTCCCACACGCCATCGATGGACTTCCAATCCACCTCTGTCGCCAAGCGCCTCACCTCGGAGGGCACTGTGATGACCAGCTCAAGCCCCCACTGCAGTGCGCTCGCTTCTCGCACCTGAGCCTTGGTCATATGTCTCAATTCTCCTCGTTTTTCAACTTCTTCTTCAGCTAAAGCAGGCACAAGAGGTGCATCCCCCAGCTGCCTTGCCATTGCCTTCTGTTCCCGGTATTTCTTGCTCAGCACCGTGCGATGCCCCTCATTCCAGTGCCCTGGCATGAAGATCTGCACGGCCTCAGAGAGCTTGTCCTGTCTGCCCCAATCAATCTGATCTGGCATGTGGAGAAACATGTCCTTGTCATCCAACAGCATATCCCTGGACGAGATGGCATGCCATGGCTGCGTCTTGCCGCCCTTCACCACGCGACGAGGACCCACGTCTGCTGGAAGCAGGCGCATGTCCGAGGACAGCTTCTCGTTCAGCTGTTGTTCTTTCATTCCCAATCTGTCCTCCAGGACCCAAGAGCTCTTGGTTTCCTGGGCTTGTACCTCAGCATTGGCGGCTTGCATCCTCGTGCCTAAGCACCTAGGACATAGCCACTCGCCCTCTGGTACTTAATTCAATGCTGGGGTAAGACACCATAAATGGTACCCCTTGTTGCACGCGTCGCACAACAACATTTCTGCTTCTCCATCAGTCTTCCTGCACACTTCACATGCAAGGTGTCTGCTGGGCACGGCTGCACTGCAGTCATACTGGTCCTTCACCTGCAGGTGACATGGCGCGATGCTCTGCACAGTGCTCTTCTCTCTTAACTTGGTGGCGTCCTCAAGCACCACGACACCATCTCGCTGTATCTTGACCAGCTTCAGGATGGCGGACTTGGTCGCGACTTCCATGCCGCTGCGGGGCTTTTGTCTGATGTAGACGAAATCGCCCACCTTGAACTGGTGTGGCCTAGGCTCGTAGCCCCCACCCCTTCTCCCTTCATAATGTAACGTGTCACGATGCTGCGCAACCTCCAGGCTGCAACCAGCGTGCACCATCAGTCGCCTCACCACCTGTGCTCTCTGGAGGAGGTCCTTGACTCTGGCATCCTTCTCATCTTCAACCCCAGCACCGAAATCTATACTGGGCGCCTGCTTCAAATCTGGCGGCACCACTGCCTCTTGGGCAAACAACAAGGTGAACGGCGCCACTCCCGTGGACTCCTGGCGTGCTGCATTGTAGCTCAGCACCAGCGGCCAGAGCTGCTCATCCCACTCATAATCGAGGCCCTTCTCCAAGGCAAGCTTCTTGAAGCAAAACTTCATCGTGCGCACCACTCGCTCAGTAAGCCCATTGCCTTCTGGTGAGTCTGGTGAGGTTACTCGTCGGTCGATCAGGCAGTCTCTGCATAGCTGCTTGAACTCGCCCTCGAACTCCTTGCCTCCATCAACCAAGCACTCTGCTGGCGCACCAAACACAGCCAGGACATGACTGCGAAATGCCGCTGCGATGGTCCTCGCCTCCTTGTCGGGAATGGGTACGCAGACTATGAACCTGGTGTAGTGCTCGGTCATGATGAGCACCCGGTTGTTGCCAGCCTTGGTCTGTCTCCTCGAAGGCCACGCCAAGTCCAGCGACCAACGATACATGAACGACACGATCTCGAGGGGGGGTAAACACGCCTCCTCTCTTGCATAATGGGTTTTCACGCGCTGACAGGTCTCACACTGAGTGACCACAGCCTCCACGTCCTTCTTCAAGTCGGCCCACCAATGGCGCTGCCACAGGAGATGCTGCGTACGTCTTATGCCCCAATGGCCAGTTCTGGAATGGTATTCCTTAACCAATGCAAGACGGTCAGCAGGCTTGGGTATTCTCACCTCCTTGCCCGACAGCGTGATCATGTAGATCTCGTCCGTAGCCTCATCCCATCGATGTCGTGCTGCGCGTCTCCTCACGCGACGAACTTCATCCTCTGGCAACCTCACGCTGCCATTGGACTTCAACCATCTGAGGCACCATGCATCGTCGTGCACATCTCGATGCTTGTCACGGTCGACCTGCTGCTCAGCCACGCTGGCCATCAAGTCCTCGAATCTGGTGGTACACGCCAGCCTGGGGAGTCTCATCTCCGCATCTTTGGTAGGCGGACTCCAAGCAGGCACGTTAACGCGCGCTGCTGGAGTTGCGCCTTCCTTCATGAATTGGCTCTCGTGCCTCTGGCGATACTGCTCAATGGCGTGGAGCTGCCACTCCTTCTTCTTCTTCTTCTTCTTCTTGGTTCCAGCCTTCTGTCGCTGAGCCCCAATTCCTTCTGCACCTTTCTGCCCTTGTGAGCACATTACCTGCAGCTTCTCTTCCCAGTCACGGTGACTCATGGTCTTCGCCACCTGCTGAGTATATGCATTTGAATTCTCAACCCATTCCGCCAGCAAAGCTTGCCTCTGCTGAAGGTCCGACCTCGCGTGGTCTGCCCAGTTGTTGTCTACAGCGATAGGCTGTCCTGGGGAATTCTCCGCCTCTGGGGACTCCTCGCTATGAGGGAGCCCCTTCCTGCTCGCTTCTGCGACCGACATCAGCAGTTCCATTGCCCTGCGATCCATGGCCAGGCCCAGAATGCTTGCCAATTCTACGTCGTTCAGGCCATCGGCTTCTGAATGCTCTCGACCCTTGCGTCGCCATGATGGTGGGAAGCGCCCTCAGCGGTTCTCCCACCACGTTCACCACGTAGTGAGGCGCGCGGTCTGTTCTTATTACTGGTCTGGGCTGCCAGCCCTTGCATAGGATTGACGATACAATTCGTCCTTCTGGTCTCGCCACCTTACTCATGACGGAGCGAAACTGGTGGATCTGGAACAAGTTGCTCCAATACGCTCGCAATCGATGTGTGTAAGCGCCTGCTTGTGCTGCATCAAAGGACACTGGTCGGCCAATAACGCTGGCAATGTACGGGAACACCTCGTCCCTGATCTTGGTCCCGGGTCTGTGCGACAACGGGGAAACGTTCTCCAGGATATAGCCTGGAGGCCTCTGCTGCTGCAGCTGCTGCAGTGTGGATAGAAGCCGAACCACCTCATAAAATAATTTGCTGTGCCTGCCATCCAGGCCTGTGAGTGTTCCAGCCGGGGAGAGATCCTGGCATGGGAACCCACACACCATGACCCACTGGCGTCCTTGAAGGGCTCCTGCTCGTATGAAGTCGGCACTGGTGGTGTCGTGCAGATCTTGGGGTAAAGCCCCAAACTCTATTGCACTGGGCGAGATGAGGTCAGGATATCGTCTCAGCAACGCCGTGCACCTGGCCCTGGCAACTGTCCGACTGCTCGGGGATATGTCCTGATACAGGTAGCGATCCACCTTCATCCCACTGCGGAGCAACATCTCTAGGCCAGCACAGAGGCCTCCACATGGCTCGTAGCACACCACGCCTTCCTCCCGAGCTTGCGAGAAGAACTGCCTGCCCAGTACCCTGGTGTCCACCTTCTCAGGCTTCAAGATGCATTCGCCTTCGAAGTACTCATTGCTGTATACAGCGGGGCTTCCCTCGCCATGTGTGCCTCGCGTAGGCCTTACCAAACTCAGCGCCTTCCAAGCCGCTCTGGCTAGCCTCCCAGAGTCGGTCACCAGCTCGGGTAAGTCAGTATCGAACATGTCCCCGTGGTTGCACTCCAATTCTTCCCGGTGGTGCAAGTCGAATAAACGATGCACTGGTCCCGTGCCCAGCTGCTCCATGGCAGCCATCTTGCAGTACTGTAGTTGGCCACCTGCACCTCTGGCGTGGCCTCTTCCCCTGGGGGAACGTCCCCAGCCAACATAAAGCACAAGTGGTCACAGAAGTCCTTCGTGTGAACTTCCCCCACGCCTGCGTGAAACGCAGTCACCTTCTCCCTCTCATGCCTCGCCCCATTCTCGTCTGTCGTGGACGGTAGTGGATAGCGAGACGGCACGTCAGCGTTGCTGTTCTTGGCTCCTGGGCGATACTGCACCATGAAGTCGAACTCCTGCAAACTGATTGCCCAGCGTAGGTGTTGCCCCTGGAGATCGGCCTTCTCCATCAGGGTGGTGAGCGGTGAGTGGTCGGTCACCAGCGTGAAGTGAACGCCATGTAAGTACTGCCTCAGCGTGCGCACTGCCCACACCACTGCAAGCATCTCCCCTTTGAAGCTGGCGTACTGCCTTTCCGTCTTACTCAGGGATCGGCTGATTGCCATGCAGATGTACTCCTTCCCACCATCGTCATTCTGGCCCAGCACTGCGCCAATGCCATAGGTGCTCCAATCGGTGTACAATATGAGGGGTCTGTCATAATCGATAGGCCTCAGACATCTCCCAGACATAAATGTCCACAATTGCCAGTTTTGAGAACCTGATGAACTTGGACAATTCGAGAAATCATTAAATTTTAATAAAATATGCTACTTGTTTATAAACAATTCCACGTCATCCCCCTTTAAACGCCACGTCGGTGGTCACCCAAAACATCTTTTCCGAAGTCCGAAACTCGTCGACACGCTCGATGAATCCTTGAATCTCGTCTGGGTTCAGTCCTCTCATTCGATTGGCCCATTCCATTTGGCTATTGGTATTACCAGCTGGCCACTCTCGACTCTGACTCTCCCACTTCGACTTGAGAAATCTCAACTTCGGAACTGGGTTGAAAACTTTGAAAACTTTGAAAACTTGAAAGCTCAACGTCATCCGTCAGCGTCATCGCCATCGCATCGCATCGTCAAGCCTACAGTAGCCTCTCGGGTTATATTTATACATATTTGATCTCACCAGTTGGCCAGATGGCCACTCTTCCACTATATATTGATGCCAATTTCCCATCGTATGCCCATCAAGATCATATTTATACTACAGTTCACAACGATACATTGCACAAATTCAAGGAAGTCAGGTTCGTGAAACGATGACGAAGTCCCTGGACACCTCGATCAAAATAGAAGATCTTAAATAAAAGATCCTACGTCTGAGCAACCTAGTCTGAAATTGGCCTCCTATGTCCGCCCATAGCATCCACCGTTCGGTTTTGGCAGATCTTGTCGATCGCAGCGTCAGGGACTCGTTTAAAAATTGGCGTTCGATGTGAATGAACTGTGTATTATCTTTACGTGAGACATTAGTTGTGAGAAATTTAAGAGTATAAATTGGTTCATCTAAACCGATCATTAAAATTTTATCATATCTGTATTTAATCGTGCGTACCCGCGAAAAGGATGGCACGTCAAAGATGGCGTTATGGCACATGCCACGCCCGCATGTCATCCCGTTTACGAAGAGAAAAGATTTGGTGCGAGAGGAAAAGATTTCTCATGCACCTCTCGCTCAGCTGACATTGTTTGACGTCTGTGGCTGTCCCTTCCATGTTGGATTGCTATTTGTTAAATACGTGGTTTTAACTTAAGGCGGAACGCTTTCTCTCCCGCAGTTTGCCGCTGTTCAGCGAAGTAAAGATTTCTAAGATTATATATTAATCTAAGCAATCTTTCGCTGCAAAATATTGTCACATATTCCTACTTAATATGTGGGTACCCGTTTCGCAAAGAATGATAACCTATATCGCATCTATTGCGGGTTTCAAAATCCCGAAATTCCGGCCGCTTCCGCCAAACGAACGCATCAGCCCACAGCGGGATGTGTGGTTGACCGTTCAGTCTGTACAATTTATTTGGGGAAGAAAAAATATACAAGATGATATTTCTGCTAACGCTTCCCTCATCCGGTGCGCATGCTCGCTTGCGAACGAGCGCGCGAATGAGGGAAAAACCCTAGCGGAAACGTGGATGCGGTTGACATCCGCGTTTCGGCTAGGGCTGACAGCGCGCTATCAGCTGCTCAAAAGATGTTCATTATGCATATATGATATGTGTGTTATGCGTGTGGTATGCATGAGGGTTGTATGCGGTGCGTATGTCGAGCGTTTCGCTCGATGCGTGCCCAATGACCCTCCCATGCGCGGCGACACAGATCCCAGATTATGTATGGATCTCGCGCGAGTAAAAAATATGTTGTTCCTAACTCACATATCTATCAGTATGCAAAGTTTCACCGCTTACAAAAAATCACTCAGACCTCTATCTCACGACGCTGGACAGTGACTTACGGGCCCCCCGCCCGTAAGTTACTGTCCAGAGGTCTGAGCGACAACACACGAGCGGATTCTGTTTTGTTCGTATGAATATCTGTTTGGCCGCACTTTCGACGGTGAGGTCGGACACGTCATCGTATTATTTATATGTGAATGAGAAATATGGTATGTAATTTTCATCAGATCCATGTAAAAATATCGGCGGACTGGGATAATCTTAATAGTCAATCGACGGCAGTTGGAAGAGATTTTCATGACGCGATCATATTTATTTTCGACCGTTTGAACTTTTGATCAAAACTCGATTGAAAACTGGAAGACCGTCTTTAAAGAGATTGTTTGCGGAAGTCGAGGTCGCCAAAAATCGAAATTAAGATAAATTAAAACGAAACGAAACGGAATCGGAATTGTTGCTTTTAAGTATAATATTTGAAATGCTCGCCACATTTTAGTCAAGATTCATCTATCATAAATGGATTTTGAGTATCATATGAGAAAGTTACGAACGAACCATTTACGATTTACGAACGAACCATCTACGATTTACGAATTACGATTTACGATTTACGGTTTCCGTTACAAAAAAAATATTAATTGAGATTTTTTCACCAAAATTTTATTGTTTCCAAATTGTCTAATTTTTCGAGATTTCTGGAAATTTTTAGGGTTTAAGCTTTATTTTGAAAGTTATCGAGGATTTTTCATTTTCGTAACTTTTTTCGATCATCTTTTAGGTAAAGTTTAAATCTCATTGAACCGTAAATTTTAACCAAAAAATGTTGATACTGGAAAGGAAAACTCTGACGAGTTTTCCGTAAGGACGCTCGCACATCTTCCGATGTGCTCGGTCCTTGATATTATCCATAAATACCGTATGTTCACATAGTATATTTGGTATATAGAAAAAAATATGCGAAAATTGATGAAAATCGATAAAAGTCGTAAGGGGATGACCAGAGAAATTATGCCAACTGACGTTGGGGCACCTCCTTCATTTTTTTTTTTCTTTCTCTTTATTCTTCCCCGTGGGTTTCTTGTGGTCATCACATCATCTTCCTCCTGTTCTTGGTTAGTTTCTATGCCCAAAACTTCCTTCTCCTGTTCCGTCCACTCCACGTCTGCCTGTTCGAAGTGCTTCGTTTGGTTGGCTAGCGGGTACATGGACAGTAGTTGCAGTATGTCCTTCAGACTGTTTCCAGACTCATGCAGCGCCTTTATTTGTGCCGGCCAGTCGCTTATGTTTTCCATACTTAACGTACTTTTGGTGTACTTCTCTAGCTCTCCTGTTTTCCGTTCCTGTATGTATTCTGGTTTTAGCCTTCTGTTCCACACATGGTCCCAGTGGTCCCCTGGTTTCTTAATGTCGTTGGGCTGTGCTTCGCAAATGTATGGGTATAAGTGCAGCATGCCTTGTGCTATCTTTGTTGCCGTCTTGTTGTCATGTTTCCTTCCACCTGTTGCTTTCAGTGTTTCTATCGGTATAGCACTTTTCCCGTCTGCTGTGGTTAGGTTCTTGAGGTCCGGGTAGTTCCTGAATAGTGTGAGTAGTTTGGTGAAGTTTATTTGCTTAGTAGCTTGCTGAGTTTTCGTTTCCTGTATTACATTTACTGTCCCCATTTTTTCGGAGCCTGTGGAAACATATCAAAAGAACCTGAAGTTAATAATGTTGTTGAAGAACCGATAGAAGAACCGATATCAGAAACAATGGTAGAAGAACCCGAAGAATCAATTGAAGAAGAACCAGTAACTCTTGTGTCATTAAAACGAACTCCAAATTTTACTAAAAATGATAGTGGGATAATGATACTGAACTTTTAAAATCTTGCAGTATAGTATAAAAAGATGACTAAACATTATATACATATCAATTCAACTCACCGACAAGATCACGAGAGTAAGTCAAACTTTACTGTTTTCTTGAATCCTTCAATTCAAAATTGTTGGAGGTCTGCTTTAAGTGTTCTTACAACAAGCAATACTTTTTACAATATAAAAGAAGGTGTCAATGATCAAATATTTTGGATTGAACGTACCGATGCCTATAATCCAACAACTCTACAATATGTAAACTCGACAGTAAAAGAGTTTTATAACATAATTCCGCCTGGATATCATTCATTGGAAAGATTAACAATATTGGTCACGAACGCATTAAATGAGAATCTTGTTTATCAGGTCGGCGGAAATGGTACAAAAACCTATACGAGACAAGTCGGTGCTGGTAACACAATAGCAACGTATTCGGTAAACACTAATGAAGATTTTACAACAAGTATTATAGGTACTCAATCAGGTGCTCAACAAAAATTTTGGTCAATCCTATATAGGTCAATGGATCCGAATTTTCCTGATGCATTCGAACAAACAACTTGGCATCTTTTAGGTTTCAAGCAATCACAAGCCGTTGCAGATCTACCAGCACAGCTTTCAGGTACCCCATTAAATGATACCGATAATACAGAGGCAGAACGTACACTAATATCAACAGGGGTATCACGGGAATCGCATCCATATTTTTATGTATATTCTCAAACATTAGGGACGAACTCTCGCCAGACACAAAAATCTATAGGCAATACTATAGGAACGATTAACTCACATCATTTTGCCACAATTCCGATAAATGTAAATAGATACTCTTGGATACACCATAATCTTACAGATACAAATTTTGAATGGCACGAATTAAATGGAACATTGTCAAGTTTCGATATTCAAATATTAGATGAAAGTCTCTATGAATTTGCAGATGACGCTCACGACAATTTTACTTGTACAATTATTATAGAATCACACGAACCGAGGGATGAAATCCAAGAACGTAACACTTTGCTTTTCAATAAACAAGGTTATAGGTTTGCACATCCTTGTTAAAAAAATAATATATTGATATAATATATAAAACAATATGTCTGGTATTCCAAAAAGTTTAATTCCCAATCAAAAAGTTAAGAGTATTCCTCTCAAACGCAAAATTATTGAATTGTTACCTGCAAACAGTTCTTCGGCAACACAATACTCACCGTCTTCAAATAGTCGTATCATTTTTAATGTTCCCGCATACGAAAATTGTTCCTTAGATATGTCTCAAACATTTTTGCGATTTATGGCGACATCGACCAGTGCAAACAATCTCTTTTAAAAACGGTATCCTGGACAAGTGAATGCAGGGGGTTTCATACGCACGGCCCATGTACTAGGGGACACAATGAAGCCATTGACCCCTGAACAAAACGAACATCATAATACGTGTAACACTTGTAGATTCTGCAATCAAGAAATAAAAATAAATAAAGTTAGAGATCATTGCCATTACACTGGAAATTATAGAGGACCTTCGTGTGAAGAATGTAATTTAAAAGCATCTTGTCCAAAACGAGAAACCATTCCGATAATGTTTCACAATCTCAATTATGATCTACGAATGATAATACAAGCATTTGATATTTTGGGCGGTGACAAAAATAGAGTTGAAGTGATTGCACAGAATAGTGAGAATTACAAAACATTGAAATTGAATACTTATCAATTTATGGATACAATGGCATTCCAAATGGCAAGCTTAGAAACATTGTTGTCCGCTCTACCCGAAAGCAAGAAGGTTAATATGAAACGAATTACAAGTGATCCTGAAAAATTCAAACTCATTTGTCAAAAGGGTGAATTTCCGTACGAGTGGTTCGATACCTATGAGAAATTTGTTGAATCTGTTCCCGACAGACAAATATTCTACAACAATATGACACAATCAAATATGAGTGATGAGACATATGATAATATGATGAAGACTATCGATGCATTCAAGATACAAAATTTTGAACAATTTGACGATTTGTATTTAGATCGAGATGTATATGGATTATCCGATGTAATGGAAACATTCAGGGATCTATCAATGGAAACATATGGATTAGACCCGTGCTTTTATGTAGGTACCCCTGGGCTTGCTTGGGATGCAATGTTAAAGCATACAAGTGTCGAACTTGAACTGTTGACCGATAATGATATGTATATGTTTTTTGAGAAAGGAATTCGTGGCGGAATCTCAAAAGCGGTCTTGAGAAATGTTCAAGCGAACAATAAATACTTACCTGATTACAACAAAGAAAAAGATAGCAATTATCTAATGTATATAGATGCAAACAATCTTTATGGTCACGCAATGATTAGACCATTGCCTTGTAAAGGTTTTGAATGGACACTCGAAAAATCAACTGAAGAATGGAAAACCATTATCAAGAATCATAATGAAGACAGTGATACTGGGTATGTTTTAGAGGTTGATCTCGAATATCCCAAAGATTTACACAATGATTACCCAATGGCACCAGAACATATGAATATCAAAGAAACAGAAATTAGCGATTATTCAAAAAGTATATTACACAAGACTGGTAGCAAATTTGATAAGAACAACAAGAAACTTGTATGTACACTGTATGACAAGCATAAATATGTGGTACACATAGAAGCATTAAGGTTCTACTTGGAACACGGGTTGAAGTTGAAAAAGGTACACAGAGCTATCAGTTTCAAACAAAAGAGATGGTTGAAGCCATACATTGATTACAATACAAATATGCGAGCAAAGTGTGAGCAAGATTTTGAAAAGGATTTTTACAAACTAATGAACAATTCTGTATTTGGTAAAACGATGGAGAGCGTTCGATGCAGGTGGTGGGGTTCCACGTTTTGCCTTGTGCCCGATTCCGGGGCCGATGCCCAAGTTTGTCAGTCAGATTTTTTGCTTTCAGGCTGTTACCCCCAACGCCATATGCGGGGGGTCTTTTATCCCGTGAGGATGATTTTTTCCAGATAGAACTTACCCGTGCTTTTTGCAGACGTCTGAGCTCTGACAGGGTCTCGTCGTCGATTTCCATACCCTCCTCGCTGTCGGATGGCTCACTCGCCTCTCGTGGCCGGCGTAGGATCTTCTTGGCTGGCTCGGGGGTGCGGTGGCTTTTCAGTAGCTTGGCCAGCGCCTTGTTCGAGTTGCTGAAAGACTCTAGGATGTCGCTCGATATCCCGAGATGCTGCTTGTGGAACTCGCGGGTCTCTTCGGTGAGGTCGATCACGGAGTCTTTTACCTCGTCCACTTTGCTGGAGACCTGATTCGTCGCCTCCACGCTCTCCGTGAAGCCGTTTTTGCAGGTGCCCTCAAGTTTCTCAACGGCTTTGCGGAGGTCGTTGATCGCCTCGTCACCGGCCCCACCCTCCACGACGTTTGCCCACTGGTTGGTGAGCTTGCTTTCCAGCGCCTGTACGATGTCCTCCGTCTGGCGCGTCCCCACGGCTGATGGCGCTGCCTGCCTTCTTCTGCCCTTGAACTTGTCTCCGGTGCGTGAAAAGTCTGAGTGCTGGAGCAGGTAGAAGCGATTTTTGCTGGGGAGAGAGAACCGAACCGCACGTCGGTCTTGTCTCCCCAGCCACTCGTAGGCGGCTTCACTCACCAGTCCGGTAAAAAGACTGCCGCTTCTCGTCACTCTTACACGCAGGTATGTCTCGGGTTTTTCCGGGTCAGTGCCTGGCCTCACCGTCGTCGCTGGCAGCTGTTTCAGATGTTCAGCTGCCTCCCCCAAGCCCGCCTGCGTGAATATCTCCCGGATGGCGCTGACTAAGTCCGGAAGGTCCGTGGCCAAGTTGATGGTGTTCCCCTTGTCCACCACTATCACCTCGGTTTCGTCTTCGCCTCTATTCGTGAGCGATGGCCTTATTCTTTGAACTGAGTACTCCTTGAGACCCGGGAAGGCCAGCACTTTCGACTCGATGTTATCAGCGGCCTCCTCAGTGACTGCCACCAGCCGGATGCTGTTCGTGTGTTTTTCCATGTACGCAGGTAGCCCCCGCGCCCCTTTGATTGCCGACTCGATGAAGGACATACTGCGCAGTTGCTTTTCCAGGTCTTTGGTCGTTTGTCCACGCAGCTGCTCACTTATTACGTGTAGTTGGCGCTCCGCGTTGCCCGTTCTGGTTTGCCTTGGGTGAAAGACTCTCACCCTCGGGATGCAGACGTCCGTTGCCTGGAAGTCGTCAGCCCCCAGTGGCACACAGTGTAGAGGGAGATGGGCCAGTGAGGTCGCCCGCGCAGTGATGGCGTATTCGCTTTTCTCAAAGGTAAGATGGAACTCGGCTATCTTGTCCGCGTACCAGTTCAGCTGCGTTTTACCACTGCACAGAACTGGGGTGGTCTCAGAAAGGTTGTGAAAGTGTCTGATTGCTGACTCCAGGTGGCCGATGTACAGTATCGCTGTTCTCGGTTCTTCGCGAAAGGGCCCCACCGTTACTTGGGGCCCTTTCGCGTGCATACCAACTCCATCCTGCTCCTCTGGGAGCAGGTCAGTGCAATTTACGACCAGCTGGTTTTGTAATGTCGGAAGTGGGTCATGGAAATGTCCCGGGCGGGTCATGAAAATGCCTTGGGCGGGTCATGGAGATGTCCTGAGAGGGTTT
>LGRX02019168.1:0-22050 GCA_001247695.2 Cymbomonas tetramitiformis | reverse complement strand
CTCTTCGGCTTAGATTCGGTCTTCACCGCAGGGGCTGGAGCACCATCATATATGGCATCAGACTTCGGCTCGGGGATAGGCTGATCCTCTGGCTGAACAGGTGATGTCGGGGATGTGCCCTTTGGCACCCAGAGAAGTTCACCCTTATCATCCATGATCAGCTGCAGTCCCAGTCTTTTCAACCTTCGAGCTTCAGCTTGTTCCTCCGCATCGTCAGCTACCAAGTCATCGAACTCACTGACGTCATCCTCGGTGTCAGTGTCATATTCACCAGGCGTGGTATACTCCCACTTCGGACTGGCAGTATCGATGTCATGCTTACTGTCCGTGGCACCCGCGGCATCATCGTCATCAGAATCTGGAAGCTTCTCCTTACTCCAGGCCACAGCGCCTGCACACGAATCGTCACTGTTCGTAGGCGTCGATTGTACAGCCTTACGCCCAGTGTATGGAATTCCGCGATACTCATACTCGTCAGTCTCAATCGCATGCTTCCAGAACGCATTACTGATCGGTAATGAAAACGGCGCTACGGGTTCCTTCGCTCGAGTGGCATCTTCCAGAAACCAGCCACCGCCCCTCGAGCGCTCCCAGCGGCGTAGCGCTCCAGAAGGATGGACGATAATATGCTGCCAGCTATAATCGAGCCCAGGCTCTCGCTCCCCAAAGTACGCAGTCAATGGCTCTGGGGCCCCCTTTCGTGCCCATTTCCATTGCGCGGCCCCATTGGGTAGAAATACAATATACCAATCGAACGGCTTAGAATGGCCAGTGTCCCCTGGCACAACTCCTCCCCTCTTAGCTTGTCAGTACCATGAGGTGATAAATCGGCGTCAGTTGTACAGCAGCTAAGATCCAGACACGGCACGGCCATGCGTATGTATGCGTGTTATGCTTTTCTGATCGAACAGATGCTCGAAGAGTTGACGAAGCACAATCCAGAGGGCAGAGGGTATACAGCAGCGGAGACTCCCGCTCCTTGTTGCCCAGGGTGAGGCCCCAGTTGAGCAGTTTCCGGATGTGATCCCAGAGTCTGTTGGTGAAGGCAAGGAGTATCCATCGTACAGTACGAACCGTAGGTCCACCGGAGGAGGCGACTGCGTCCAGATGCAAGTAGGCTTGCGGTAGCCAGTGCCATACATACAGTAAGAGCAATATAACGGAGTAGGTAAACTGCGGACTACGGGTCGAAATCGCAGTGCAAAGGGAAACCTGCCCATCGGATTCTCCATGAACCAATGCTTGGGTTGGAGAAAATCGAGGATTTGAAGCGTACGGCGTACACAGGCATCTGCCTGTCGCAGTTGTCGCACCCCAGTAGTCTTGGCCTGACTATATTCTAGCCCAAATGACGTCAAAGTAACCAGGAGCGTAACGCTTGAAGTCCCAGTCTTGTACCTTTGTAGCGTAGGTAGGTTGCCAGCGAGGATCATGATCTACGGTGACCACGGTGCTATTCGGATAACATGACAGGAAACTTCTCTCCACACTACCTGTACCACTTAAGAGTACCAGCAGTCGTAACTCGCGTGATGAGACCACAGAGTCCAGAAGAGCCAGATGCGTCACAAAGGCGTCAGAGGAGCGACAGTACTGTTCCCAAGGTAGGCAATTGTCCAGAGAAGTTGGTTCCCCTTCATCAGAGGTGTCCAGGAAAGTCAGAGCTCTGGCGCGTTTCCGCCTCTGCTTCCGCTGCATCCTGACCTCCTGTAAGGCTTTTTCACGGGCTTGTCCTTCACGGGAAAGTCGCAGTTGTTCGAACTCGGTGAGCTGCTCGAGTTCACCCCCGTAGTTCAACGACTCTCGAGTCTTCCAGGACTCATGAGCATTAGAGTACCCAGTCCAGCGAACCAGAAATTCTTCCACTTCTTTGCCTCCTCGTGCAACAAATAACAACAAACATCGATTCCGAACAGTTTTTCGCTAGTCATCGCATACAAAAACATCATTTCGCACATTCAACCGTCAGATATGTTCATTGTGGTCGGATGTTGATATCTACCGGTTGAATTTGCGAGATAATGTTTTTTTTAAAGCAACAAATAACAACAAAAATTACGACCCGTCCCCCTATACCTATGTGTACACCCAATGTCACATTAAAATGAAGTGTCTACACCCAATCTACGGGGCAAAATGAAGTGCCTACACCCAATCTAGATTAAGATGAAGTGCCTACACCTAATCTAGATTAAAATGAGAGGCCTTGTACACTCCAATCTAGATTAAGATGAAGTGCCTACACCCAATCTAGATTAAATGAAGTGCCTACACCCAATCTGGATTATAATGAAATGTCTACACCCAATCTAGACTTATCCCAATATATATATATATATCTCATTCTCCCTGAAAAATGCAGGAAGGTTTCCACTTTTCGGACTATCAATGGCTATGATAACCACCGAGTAGTCATCTTTGTAACATCCTCCACCCGGCAATGCACACGGGTCGTCGGCTCGTCACCTGTGCAGTAGCCGTGCGGTATGAAATGAATACTACTGTGGAGAAATCTGATGACCAACGCTTGAATCCTCTAGCAAACTATTTTTCTCGATTTTCGGCGATAGCGGAAGAATCTAAACTCCCGTAAACCCAGGTGCAGATTTTGCTGCTCGCATCCAAGTTCTAGGGTGGTCATAACCGCTGAAACGGGATAACTACATATCATCAATTATTTCATTAACGTCATCGAAGATGACTGCGAGCTTATGCGGGCTCGCATCCTTGTGGCGACTGGTGTAGGAGTCGCTCACTCAATGAAATAACTTTGGGAGAGCAAAGCGATTTATTATACAGTAGATTATCTAACAAAATAATGCCTTCGAGAATAAAGCAATACGTAATTGCAGCCGCCATGAAGAGTTGTGAGAGCACAGGTGCGCTTGCTCAACTTGCGGATGTACAGGATTTGATTTTGAATGACAGATGACGAATATTTACCTTTTATAATAACATCAAACGTTTTCAAACAAACAACCCCAACGTTTGGGCAGCAACTCTTTAGTGTGGTGTTACTGGGTGTGACGATTATATGCCATAGCAAGTTCCATGTCTGCTCCTGTCAAAGGCGCTAGCAATTGATGCACATGCGCACCTCCAAACACCTTGGCGCATTCAAGGACGATCATTGTCGGAGTCATTATAACATGATAAATGGAATCCGATGCATTTTCTATACATAACATTATTTTTAAAAGGCAACGATATCCTCGGGGAATCACATCGATGATGTACAAGCTGTTGATCCCGTCGATTATAAAACCAAGTCAAAATTTACACCGCTACACATCGATCAAATGCATTATTGCTACCGATTATGGATGTTATGGACATGTCATGGTTTGGCATCCAGTATACCTGTCCAGTATATTATTGGCCGTTGTGGCATGGTTGTGCTGCCCGTCAATTCCCACATGCGATTCTTCAACGACATGCCTTCCACAAGGTCATTGAGTCACAATATCAGGTTGAGCGGGAGGGAGCGAAATAGAGGGCCTTAATCCACCACGAGATTGAGTCGGAGATAAAGCAAGGACCATGTAAATCTTCTTCAAAATTGCCTTAGGGGCACCATAAAGGAAATCGCCGACGGCACCGGAAAGTGCTGCCATTTTGCCATACCAGATTTTGAAACCTACCAAAAACTGTCTCTTAAAAACCCAGCACTTCGGCGACCCCGAGCGCAGCAAAGCATACGCCAAACACAGTTATGAGCATATTTGGCACCGTTTTCCATGCCCTTCCATCACCAGGAGTTTTTCTCTTGCGTAGAAGAGCGACATACAGCATCGGAGGTATGATGTACACGATAGCTGCTCCTAACAATGCACCCGTGATACTTGCAATAAACCCAATATCTGGCAGAGTGGTTGCGACAAACGTCATCACAGTCAATAAGCAGAAGACGAGGGGTGCTGGCCTGTCAGTTTTGCGCAACCATGCTGCGACATCGTTGTTGATCCGACGAAGTAAGCGTTGCGCTGCCTCCTGCACACCGACGCAAGAGGTTGTATGAATCAGGAAGCGAAAAGCATCGCCCACATATTATTGACTTGGGAGTTGCTGAGTACATCTTCAGGAACGCACGCCGCCTTTGAGGAAGCACCATGCAATGCAAGATCCATCATTACAACTGAATAGATACTGAACAAGAAGTGGAGTAAGCAGCATCAGCCACCGTCAAAGGGGTATTCTGTTAACTCAGGGGCTCTGCACTACTCTACGAAGCCCAGAGTAATTATGGTGCTGGCATACCGAGTGGCAAAGGAGCTGGTAGGCGTGGATACCTTTATACCCATGAATTGAAGTGGGAATCCAGCTAGCACTGACAGGCCTGTCGCAATTTTCGCTATTGAGGCAAGGATATCGTCTGGGTGGTAGTTCAGTAAAATATTTGGCTGAGCGTTTGCCCCAAAAGTGCCATACCCTGCATAGTTGTCAGGAAATACATTCGTGAGTTCTCTGGCACCCACAATTTCAGAGTCCACAGGTTTAGTTAGACCCTTCCACCCGCAGGTGATGAGAAAATATTGTTGCGGGGCATCACGGGAGAAGGCTGACTGCAAGAGCACACCTGATCCCATGCTCGCGAGGTAAAATATACAGAGAATGAAGAAAGCACACGAGACCATGATGGAGAACTTCCTAGGTGAGCGGTCCTCCAGCTCAGCATAGTACTTCGGCGCGTTGTAATGGGCGATAAGAGCCAGCCCCAGATTGGACATGAGGACAAGTGCTGCTCGATTAAAGGTCCACAAAGCTTGAGCCCCCAAGTCTGGTGCCAAGGTGGCCGGCAGTGAAGAAGCCCAGGCAGAGTCGGCCGCATAGCTCCCGTCGAAGCAGCGCAGCACCATGAAGAGGATAGTGTACAAGATCGAGCCAAATCCCACCAGTGAAACCCGAGACAGAAAATCGATGTTTCGAGCGAGCGCAAACGGCAACAACAGCCCTGTAGATAGCAGTGTCCAGCAAGAATAAGAATATAGAGAAAGAAAGACCGCTCCAAAATTAAGGCTCACTGGTTTCAGCTCTCATCACCGACACGCTGCGAAGACTAAGCTACACCATCCCTCATTCAAACTCGCCATCCCCAACGCCCCTCGCCCGGCCGACTCAGGTCCTGTTCAGGCGAACTCCCGTCTCACTCCTCCTTCGTGGGGGAGCCATTGATCTCAACTCAACTCCACAGCCCTGCAACGGAAGGTAGGTTCGCTACCCACTGAGCGGTGCTGCTCGTGTTCCTCCAAGAGTTCCTAACTGGTCGTGATCTTCCAAGAGTTCCTAATAGCTAGGGATAAGCTTCCAGGCCGCACGTCCCAGCAAGAAATTCCATCGAACAACAAGTCCTAGCTAGGGATACGCTTGAGTGCGTGTGTCTTAACTTTGTGTATGTGTGCGTGCTTATCCTTGGACCGTTTCCTTCGGCACCAGAAAGCCACAGGAGGTCGATTGCACTATGCACCCACATCTGGGAGCAGAGGATTCAGCACATACTTGCGAATGTGTGCGTTTGACAGATGAGGCACGAGCCCGACAACGTCGAAGGGCACAATTGTGGCCAGGCTACCCGAGCAGCTGGTTGAGGGCCTGCCGCTAGGCGTGCGATACCTGCAAACAGGATGATGGTGCAGTTGCGGGTGATGTGCGGGGAGCCGAAATAACTGCCGACAGCTTGTACTATGGGCGTAAAGACGTCGCCCAAAATGCCAAAATAAATTATGCACGAAGCGAGGCAGAGTGCACAGACGATCGCGTCGACAAACCTGGAACACAATATTTCGTTGGCGTCTCTCACGCTCCGATCAACATTTGAGCACCGGTGCCAGAGACTGCACGCAGGATGAGATGAGAGCGCGGCAGTGCGGATGCGGCTTTCCGCGATAGACGGAAATACGTGGCACGGCATATCGGGACGCACACGGAGTCAAGAACATGGTAAGAGTTACAGGAACGGTTTCGAACGAGGTAAGTTCCGGGAAGGGCTCACCAGGAGGTGCGCGGCCCGAAGGACTTGGTCCAGACCCCGGTGAAGGTGGATTTGCCAGCTAAATGACAGGATACGCCAGCTATGCTGAAGGTGTACGCGCTCACCCCCGCCATAGCCACGCAGATGACGATCGCCGGCACCCATCCCACCCCCGCGCCCATACCTGTGCAGCCAAGCACAGCGGTTAGGGTGGATTTTAGAAAGAAATACAAATTGTTTACTGCCTGGACCACACACGTCAGCATCATTCGAGGCGAGGCGCTCTGAAGATGCTCGCGAGTCCAAAAGTTTCCTCAGGAAGTGGTTTTGACCTGCAGAGAGTGTGAGAATTCCTGCCCCTGCAACGTTGTTCACCAGATTGAACACAGACGCGTTAAGGCTGCAGCCTCCATCGCCTGCAAGAAACATGCAGTCACGTGTCAGGAGGATGCCCGTATCAGTGCGATATAAGAGTGAAATAAGGAGCTCTATATGCGCTGCGAATAGTTGGCATCCTTCTTTAGTTGAATGCATCAGAAACGAAACAGTTTGCAGAAGTCATATCAACATGCTTTTAAGTATGAAGTTATGGCTCAGAGTCTTGAAAAGCACTGATAGGTGAGAAATTTCGTATTCAAGAAAATCATATTTGATGCATATTTAAACGAAAATTACACACATGCCCTCACGTGTGTGTGATTGTGTGTGTGTGTGTGTGAGTGTGAGCAATATCTTCCATAAGTATTGGCTTAGCTTTACCTGCGTCGTCAAACGAGGTGCCTATCATAAATTCGCCTCCATCGGCTCCTGACTGGTCGACTGTTATCTCGGCGATGGATGCATTGTTAGCCTTTGACCGCATTGTCGTTGCTATTGAACGTAGGGCGCGAAGTCGGCGCGTTCTCGGATTAGCCCATGCTTTCTTCAAGGGGGTTATGGCGTTACGGTGCAGTGATTCGGTTGAGGATCTTTGCGGCTTTGGTTGTATCCGAGCCACCAATAAAAAATTCAAAGGTTTTGAATGTGTCCACATTAAAACAACGTCCTAAGTCACTGGGCACTGTCCTCCTTTTCCGGTGTGGCTCTTTATCCAACTCGGAAACCAAGTTGCCCGGGAGCTTGCGTTGCGCACGAGAGACAAAAACGAGAAGCCACAAACAAGGGATATCCAACTTTACTACACTTGACTTTGGACTGTTTTAAAAGTGTTTTTGTGTCGATGTATATTCTCATTGAGTTTACTCATCGAACCGGAAGTCCCGAACACATAAAAAGCAAGATAGAAGATATTGAATACATGATACATCTTGACACGCGGATAACTTGAAAACGACATAATACAAGCCGAAGGTTACGGTATAAATACCGCGGTACTGTACGGCAGTT
Source organism: Cymbomonas tetramitiformis (assembly GCA_001247695.2). Lineage (NCBI taxonomy): Eukaryota > Viridiplantae > Chlorophyta > Pyramimonadophyceae > Pyramimonadales > Pyramimonadaceae > Cymbomonas > Cymbomonas tetramitiformis. The sequence continues at coordinate 14,696 of LGRX02019168.1, read as the reverse complement.
ATCGATCGCACGTACGTCATCGTCAGAGCAACACGTAGTTCACCCTAATTTTAATTCGATTGCCGACGCGAGGAGCGAAAGACAAAGACTACTGTGACACAGTAGAGCTCTAAAGAGTGAACTGAAGCGACGCGACGCGACGCGACGCGAGCGAAGTCCGAAGTCGGACACTCGTAGTCGGACCGTTATAACCGTTTATATGGTTAGGGACAGGCGAGGGTGTCACAGTGTCACGGGCGCGGGCGCTGCGCTGGGAACTCGTCCAACTTTTCCGATGACACATGATGACTGCATGTCACGCGACGGCTACGTCTATCGCGTGAGAGAGCGACACAGTGACCGCAATGAACGTCGCCGGCAGCAGACGGTGAACACATCGACATCGCGGACACCATTGCCGCTGCCGTTGCGTGACTGCTTACTGTTACTCGTTCTTCGTTGACCCATCCCAATGCGCAATTGCGTCGTAAAATTCTTTGCCGATATACTACGGGAATGTCTCTGTAACAAACGCCTGCTTCTCGTGGTACCGAAGCCGGGTTTGTCCAGTTGGTGACAGGCGTGACAATTATGACGAGTATGATAGACCTCGCACGTGATGACTGCTCGAGAGTAGCAGACTTGGTGAAGAAGACATGGTCATTGTGAGATGACCGCGAAGTGATAAGAAGATATGACAGTTACAATGTTGCCACTGACGTGTCAGTCAGAAGATGGGGAACGGTAACACGATCATTAAAGCTGGCATAGAATAGTGACATTCTATTGGTAGATGAAGATTTCGGGGCGGAAGCCTGTTACAGTTTTTGCAGATGTGACATTGACTTGAGAATAAGTAGGTGCAGACCGCAGGTCAGGACTAGTGGACTCATTATTGTTTTGCCTTCGCAAGTGCTAGGTGGTTGTTCGCGTGCCAAGTGCTAGACTGCTAAGACAGCTCTGCTCACAGTTTTGTACAATAATTCGTACTTTGGTGATTTTGTTAATCTTTTGATGAATATGTTATACTGCTGTTTTTATCTTTTTACAAAACAATAATGTCCTGCGCGGAGCGGCTTTTACTGGAATATCCTAGTTCACTAGATATCAGAAACTACCGGAATATCCAAGTACACTAGATATCAGAAAGTCCCGTACTCGTGTGGATAAACTGTGTAAGATAAATAAACCCTAAGCTAGATATACCCGGAACGGTCTCGGACGGTCTCGGAGTCTAGCCTACCTGTGACACGGCGTGTGTCACAGTACGAACCTACAGATCAGTCAGCAGTCCAGTGTTGGTCCTAGGGATCTGTCATAGGGGCCTGACCGGGACTCCCAGTCAGGGCTGCCTATACAGATTTCAGCACACCACCCCAGCACTGTGGGTGGTGACTGGCTAGGAGAGTCAGAAAATGTAAAGCTGTAAGTGTTAGGGCAGGAGCCAGGGTGACAAGGCCTAACTGCTAATCTAACTGTGCAATTCTGATACACAAATTAGAACCCTCTAGCTAGCACAAGAGCAGAAACTCACAGGCAATTAAGGTCCTGCTAAACTACTGAAAGGCTCTGTGTCAGCAAGTCAAATTGAAGATTTCAAAGGTGTCAAAGTAAAACCATAAACCAGATTGAAGAAGTCTTTGAGGTCACAGGAGTTCTGCACACCACCATGTTGGTGTGCCTCCAGAGTGAGCAAGAAGTCAATCGACAGTACCAAAGTAGTCAGCGGTGGCCTCACGGAAGTCCATCCCATAATAGGAAGTAAAGAAACCAGCTCCATAATAGTGCTCCGCATCAAGAGGACCGCTCTCATGTAAGGCCATGCCGTAGTAGAATGCCATGCCGAAGCCCAAATCCGCTTGAGCTAAATCCTGAAATGCTAGCAGGCTCAGAGTGTCAGGAGGCTCGGGTGGCTGAAGCGGTGGCACATCGTGAGCCAACAAGAAACCCTGAGCCGGGATCACAGAATCAGCAAAATCATTCGTAGAGTAAAATGACGGAGCTTCCCAATCGAGATCACCACCAGGCGAAGGCATCTCCGTAGCCGGTGCACATGCCGACACAGCAGAAGCTGTGGAAGCCGAAACAGATACACCTGCAAACGAAATGCACAATAGAGAAATCACCGCGAGAGCGCCGATTGCCGGCGTGCCAAAGCCGAAAGGCGGCACACCGCATCCGATAGCACCGGACGGAGCTCGCGGCTTCACCGCGAAAGTACCGTCGGCGAAATCCTCGTAGTCGTCCGTGTCATAGCCTGTCAGGTCAGACGGGTGGACGGCGGCGTGATTCACCGTCTGCACGAAGCCTCCGAACTCACCGCATGTCGCCTCCGTGGTGGTTACCCGCGCCGATTGAGTTGGCGCGGGCTGTACATCCTTCACCTGCGAAACAGGCATAGCAGGGGCCGGCACGGCGGACGCCGATGCCGCCGCACCACCTGCCGGAACCTGCCCCTCCGGTGTGATCCCCGCCGCAGCGGCAGGGCCACACACCAGAGCCGACGCATGCTCCTCAACCGCACTCCCAGGAACAAAGGACGCGTGAGTGTAGTGTACCTTTCCTTGGGCGGCCTGAACCTCAGAGGTGAGGGCATCAAGCCGCCGCAAGATGTCCTCGTCGTCGGTCCCGCCAGAAGGCGGAGGCGGCACGGAGAAACCGTAGGCCGCCACGTCGATCCCACCGACGCCGTCCGCGGAGAGCACCGCGGGCGGACCATACGCCAACGCCGCATGCGAGAAGGCCTCCGGCCCAATGTCTGCCGCGTCCTGGAAGACCTGCACGAGCGCTAACGCGTGCAGGCCCTCCGCGTCCTCCTGCTCAATGGGAATGCAGAAAGCCGCAGCCGTGGCCGGCGAGTGCTGGCGACCGCCAAGCGGGCAGTCGCGGTACGGGTGATATACTTCACCTTTACCGGCCTTGCGGCAGCGGTGGCACAGCGGCTTCGCTCTCATGCTGTCGCGGTCAAAGCCGACCGCGGGGGGGTTGCCTGCACCCACGCGAAACCCCCTCGGATGCTGCTTCCCCCGATGCTGCGGCTGCGGCTGCTGTCCCCCGCCCGCACGGCCACTTCGCACCAAGGCCTTTAAGGCCGCGATCTCCTCGAGGAGCACCGCGTACTCCGACGACGTGACCAGAGCGGAGGGCTTACCGTCCATCCCCAGCACCTGCTTCTCACGTGCCGACGCCCCCTCGTCCGACTGTGCCCATGCCTGGAAGATGGCCACGACGAGAGCCTGCAGCGAGCGGAGAGTAACTCCGCCGAGGTCACCCGCAAGCGGATAACGCACCTTCACCGCCGCGTAGAAGACCGGGTCGAGGCGGTTGTACAATGAGAGCTTGCGGGTCTCGTCGGTGGGCCGCCAGTCAGGAGCGCGGTTATCCCGCACCAGACGTTGCTCACGAGCCAAGATCGGCTGCGGGTCAACGCCTGCGGGATAACGAAGCGCCGCGTGCTCCTGCTGGTGGCTCTCGCGTAAGATCGCCGGCACGCTCCCCTTGATGATGTCGATGAGAGCTCGACGTCCATCTCGGTCAGCTGAAGAGTCCGTACCCCGAAGCCAGGTGTCAGCCACAGAGTTCCGCTCCACGACGAGAGCCAAGACGTCATAGAGGAGCCCATTAACCTTCTCGATAACCAGAGAGGTGGGGTCGTCGAGGTCAAAGGGGGCCAAGTCCAATCCAGCGGACTCAAACTCGGTCCGAAGCTGCACCACCAACTCGGAGAGGCGGTCGGTGTCGTCGGTACCACGATAATGATGTTTCTTGGAACCAAGGATATCCTCGCGGATACCCTTGGCCCAAGCCCGATGCAAGCGCCCCTTGTACACCGCGTCAACCGTGGAATGCTGGTCGACCAGGTGCTTCCGCAACGCGACAGCAGCGTCGGTGTTGCTGGAAGCAGCAGGGGGCACCACAGGCGGGGTGCTAGCGGTCGGAGTGTCCCGAACCGCATCCAGAAGCCGTATTGAGGCGTCCAAGTCGGAGTCCCTCAATAGGCGTTTACGAGCTCGTGTAGATGCTGCCATACTGTAGAAAGCCAGAGAAAAGATGATGCGCGGCTGCACGTTTGGGTGTTGTGGCGGAAATGTAGGAAAGGCGTAACGGCGGAACGTGCAGAGAGGCGAAACGAGCGTGGGGCACTTGCAAATGTCGTCGTGGTCGAAGGTGTCCGGAGCACCAGCCCAAAATACGTAAGCCAGCGGGATCAGGGCAGGCAAAATAACGTAGATGGACATTGCCAAAACTGAGCAATAGCAACGCGCGGTGCCCATGACTCGCAGCCGCAAAAAAGACGTCTACCGTAAAGCCATGTCCCAAATCCTAGTCGCACCCAAACGCGCAAGTGCGCACCACCTCTTCAAGCGGCTGCTTAGCCAATCATGGCCAAGATAGCAAGTGGAATAAAAGCGTGGATGGGGCCACGACCTACCGGAATATCCAAGTACACTAGATATCAGAAAGTCCCGTACTCGTGTGGATAAACTGTGTAAGATAAATAAACCCTAAGCTAGATATACCCGGAACGGTCTCGGACGGTCTCGGAGTCTAGCCTACCTGTGACACAGCGTGTGTCACAGTACGAACCTACAGATCAGTCAACAGTCCAGTGTTGGTCCTAGGGATCTGTCATAGGGGCCTGACCGGGACTCCCAGTCAGGGCTGCCTATACAGATTTCAGCAGAAACTCCCGAACGGTGTGGATAAACTCATAAGATAAATAAACCCTAAGCTAGATATACCCGGAACGGTCTCGGACGGTTTCGGAGTCTAGCCTACTTGTGACACAGCGCGTGTCACAGCACGAACCTATAGATCAATCAGCAGTCCAGTGTTGGTCCTAGGAGTCTGTCATAGGGGCCTGACCGGGACTCCCAGTCAGGGCTGCCTATACAGATCTCAGCACACCACCCCAACACTGTTGTGAGATATAATATACCGTATTATATCGGGTGGTCACTGAATGGTTTTCATACAAGTGTAAACTGATTATAAAGGTAAACGAATATATAATGCATCTGTGACCTAGGTATCTGTCACCAAGTACTGTACGAGTACTGGTACAATCGAACGGAGTCATGCAAGTTATGACCTACGGTGCACTGACTCCAGCACACCACCCTGTAACTGTACGGAGTGCTGTTCAGGTGGCAGAGAGCGGCTCACAGATAAAGTCCAAAGTTCCGAAACAACAAACAGCTTGTAGCTGGAAACTGCTAGAGGGAGGCCTGTGCTTTAGCCAGGGCGGTCCCTTTCTAAAACTGCTGCTAGGATACTACTGCTCTCAAGCTAAGTTCCTACAGCGCAATCTTGCAGGCACTCAGCCACTCTCAAAGTGGTCCACAAAGCTGCAGAGTTCACCAGAGTTGAAGAAGTTGTCAGTGTCAAAGATGTCCAACCAGAACCAGAGTCCAGAAGTCATAATCCAGAACCAGAGTCCAGAGACCAGTGTCCAGAACCAGAAGCCAGAATCGTAACCCAGAAGCCAAGACCAGAAGCCAGAGGCAGGAGAAGATTCGTAGAGCAAAATCAGGAATTCCGAAAATTGAAAACCTGAACTCAAACCTGCCGAAACCACAGGAGGAAAAGAAATGCCGAAAGTAAAACAGTACGGCAAGGCAGACAGACCGTTGGCAGTCACCCCAGTGGGATGTACTGCTGTGGTGAGTTCAGGGTCTCGATCGAGCACCACCGAACCCTGAACCGCTGACACACATGCAAGACACATGAGTGCGGGCAGGGCTAGAGATGCAAAAGAGAAGACCCTCGGCAATGTTGCCACACCGACACGTGACCGTGTAGCCGGTGGGGCCGAGGGAATCTCGTCTCCGGAATAAGAAAACCGTCGGAGTCGTTGTCATCGTCGATCACGGAAAGCTCTCCCGGGTGAATCGACCCGTGAACCGAGTCAATCGAGCACAATTTAAGAGAGGTGTCAGGGCATGTTGGCATTACACGGTCCGTAAAAGAGACACGTTGTGGCTCCTCGAAAGGAGACCCGAAAGAAGCGGGGTCCGATGCCGAAACGGGGTATAGCCCAGTGTCGATCTCGTGATTGGCAGGTGGTGGCGCATCGCACACCACCTGCGGTACAGACAGAGTACCGATGTGCAGAGGCTGCTTACCGGCGGCGGCGGCACCACCGACCTGTGCAGCCGTAGCCGCAGACCGCAGGGACTCAAGGACGCCCCGTGCATCCGAAAGCACACCCTCCATGCCGACGTCCGAAGCACCATGACCCAAGCCCGCATAGTGGGCACGTAATCCCACGTCATGCCGCACCGGGTAGGTGAAGGGCTCAGGATCGGTACGCACCAGTGGCTGGTCGTGCTCGTGGCATAGGTCAGCGAATTCTTCGTCGTTCTCGCTGTCGAAGGCGGTTTGGAAGGCCGAAACCACCTCGTCCAAGTCCATGGCGGCATCACGTAGCTCAACATCGCACGAACCACACACCTCATGGCTACTATCCGACAGTCCTTCCCCAAGGACTAAATTGAAAACTAGTCCTTGGGGAAGGACTAGCGCCGTCGATTTTTTGGGGACGACCTAGCCAATGCCAGTGACCCTATGGCTCGGTTTGTGTCATCAATGTGACCTAAACTAAGTCCCTTAATGCCCCATTGGCCACGGGATGACGCATGTTGTTGTCGGTGGACGCCCATGTGGCATGCACCCTACTATTTCCATGAAATCCATTCAAATCGCCAAGCTGATTTTAGTACCTGATTTTCATGATTTTTTTGGGAGAGCTCTAGGTCCCAGATAGGTGCCGCAAGTGGTAATATTGCACAAGTATAGGCTATCCAATGATAGGTGGGCGTGGCGGTGAGTTGGGGTTATGCCATTGGTCGCTATATGGCTACTGCTTGGTGGTACTTGTCATATTTATATCAGCTGGAACTGCTTAAGTATGGGGCCACATTGCCCAAATTGCAGCTTTGCATGGCCCATATCATGTGGTCTATGGGACATATTACAAATAGTGAGCATAGTGATGCATAAATATGACTTCAAACTATACCTCGGTATTTTTGGGGGAATTTTCCAATCATTAGGGTGCGTGTTATTGAATATTTTGCTCGAATTTTGGGTCGAAAAATGTCATAATTCACCATTTACGTCTTAGTGGTGGTGTTTACCATGCGCTGAGAGCATAATATATCGTCATTATACGCCATTTACGGTTATGCACCTTTACATTGGGTCATAAATCTGATGTGTGGGTGGTGGTACATCACCCCCTATCCATCTAAGGGGCCATTAGGGGCCATGCCGCCACTAGTCCTTCCCCAAGGACTAGCCAAATGAATTAAATTTAGAGCATGACATAGCCCTAAACCGCGGCTAGATTACGGGTACCCAAACTTTGAAATTCAAAATCCCACAAAGATAGGCACTTAGGTTGTGTCCCAAAGGATTTTTTGAAGCATGGTGTTGGGTCTAAGGACCATTAATCCGGCCGTAATGTGCATTTCCGCCTAGTCCTTGGGGAAGGACTAGTGGCCCGGATAGTAGCCACTCAGGGCAACGTGCAGTGTCGTGAAAGTGTCCAGGGCAGAGTGGGCACTCCTGTACGAAGGCCGAGGATGCGGAGTGAAACGAGATGCTCCTAGCACCCTGCGCCCTAACACCCTGAGGCCAATTCCCGCCTTTCGGGAGTTGGGATGTCGCGAAGCGGTGCCCCCATCCCACGCGACGGTCACGTCCGTGAAATTTACCGTCCGTACGACGGTTCCGCTCATCACGCCACTTGGACGGTGGAAATCTCACACCACCGCCCCCACGCGGACGGTGAGAATCCTTCCGCGGCGGCGGTACGTCTCGTGAAACATCTCGCTCGTCATGTCGTAGGGAGGCAAGAAGGGTAGTGGCCTCACCAATCACACGAGCAAACTCCTCGAGGAAGTCCGAGATGTCACTCTGCTCGTTACCTGTGTAGGCCAACCCGAGAGGCGTGTGCGTCGGGACAGGCGCGGCTGCCTTGGGGCGGGTGGGAGGGCCATTAGGGTTCGCACACCACCACACTTCCAGAATGTGAGTGTAAACCTCCTCGATGCTCACCTTCGCCAATTCAGTGTCAAGGCGAAGCGGGGTGATCACCTCCTTGTAAAATTCGGTGTCCAGTGCCGCTAGGAGCTGCCTCTTGGCAGCCTCGTCGTCCAGAGCACCGGCTCCGCTAGCCGCAATCGCCTTTAGGCACTCATCAAATTGGGCCACTAAGGGCTCTGGATCAACAGAGGACCCAAAAGAAATGCTCAAGAGCTCCTCGTGATGGCGGAGCGGCCGATGCCCAGGCGGCAGCAGCCGCTTGGTGATCTCAAGGAGGGCACGCTTACCGTCGCGCGGAGAAACCCGAGCCGAAGCGTCAACCCACCTTCGAGCTGGAGAGTGTGGTGTTGTCAAAGAGACCAACGCACGAAGTAAAATGTCGTTGAAGATCGGGTGAACCTCTTTGGTGACGTCCACGAGGTCAAAGATGTCCTCGTTGGCGGTGTCCTTGTTGACAAAAGATGCCTCCAAGGCAGTCACCAAGGAGTCCCAAAGAAGTTGACGATGAGGTTCACTTCCGGAAAATGAAGACGCCTTAGTACCTAAGGTGTCTTTTGCAACACGCTTAACAACGTCAGTGTCCCAGGATGATTGTAACACGGCATTGCCGCGTGTCCTGTCAGCAGCAGCGAGCGCGACCTTCGCTGACTGCGGGGTGCTCTTATAGCGAGCACCCACGTTCCTAGCAAAAATAGAGTCTAGGCGCATCCTAGCGCCCATGGCCGGTGTACCAACAGAGGATGAAGTCATCAGAATAAATTCCTATAGGAGGGGGGTTGGGGAAAAGGCGAGGCGCAAATTGTAAGGTGGCGGACGACGGTAATGCAGTCGCGGAGTAAGGAGAAGATGGGGTCGAACGAAATCAACGAAGTCGAATACGCGACGGCCAAGGAGATGTCGACAGGGGTGATCAAGCCAAGTCTAAAACAAAATCCAACGCGGACACTCGAAGAAGTTGCCGAAAGTCCCAATCCGAAATCTCACCGCAACATAGCGCAAACCGCACGCCCTAAAGTGGCCAATTCAACACCTCGCGAGGCCCCAACGCCCCGCCAAGCGGAAAAGCTTAGCCAATCATGGCAAAGCCAGCAGTGAGAAAAGCGGGGTAATACCCCATAACCTGTGAGATATAATATACCGTATTATATCGGGTGGTCACTGAATGGTTTTCATACAAGTGTAAACTGATTATAAAGGTAAACGAATATATAATGCATCTGTGACCTAGGTATCTGTCACCAAGTACTGTACGAGTACTGGTACAGTCGAACGGAGTCATACAAGTTATGACCTACGGTGCACTGACTCCAGCAACTGTGGGTGGTGACTGTCTAGGAGAGTCAGATAATGTAAGATAAGTTAGGGCAGGAGCCAGGTTGACAGACCTAACTGCTAATCCAACTGTGCAATTCTGAAACACAAACTGGAAACCCTCTAGCTAGCACAGGTGCAGAAACCTACGGGCATTGTGCACCCGCTAAACAACTGAAAGGCACCGAGCTAGCAAGCCAGAATATAACTTGTAGATGTAAAAAGCAAAAAGCATAAACCAGAAAATTGTTGAAGTCACCGGAGTTCCGCACACCACCATGTTGGTGTGCATCCAGAGTGAACAAGAAGTCAATCGACAGCACCAAAGTAGCCAGCGGTGGTCTCAATCAAGTCCGACCCGAAGGGAGGGTTCCCGAAAGGACCTCTCTCATGTAGAGCCACACCGTAGAAGAAGGCCATGTCGAAGCTCAAATCTGCCTGAGCAAGATCCTGAAAGATGTCAGGGGGCTCAGGCGGCTCAAGCGGTGGCACATTGTCAGCCACAAAGAAACCCTGAGCCGGGATCACGGATTCAACAAATTCATTCGTGGAGAAAATTGACGGAGTCTCCCAATCGAGATCACCACCAGGCGAAGGCAATCCCGCAGCCGACTGAGCATCGGGCACGGCTGCCACCCCCATGATCGAGATGCAAAGAACGAGGGAAAGGAGGAAAGGAATTCCCCATGGCCCAACCGTGGCAGGAAAGCCCCAGGGCGGCTTCCCACAACCGTAGGTCCTCTGCTCGCCCACGGGTGGCCCGGAAACATGATTGGCCGACGGAGGCGAACCCCGCGGCCTCAGCCGGAAGCTGCCGTCGGCAAAGTCCTCGTGGTCGTCGGTGTCGTAGCCGGTGAGGTCAACCGGCGCGATGGCGGCGTGGTTGACAGTCTGAACGAACCCAGGGAACTCACCGTCCGTCGTGGCAGTCACCCGCGCCGATTGAAGCGGCACGGGCTTCACATTCTCCTCCTGCGAGACAGGTATAGCAGGGGCCGGCACGGCGGATGCCGATGCCGCCGCACCACCTGCCGGAACCTGCTCCTCCGGCATGTTCCCCGCTGCCGCGGGGCCGCACACCAGAGCCGATGCATGCGGCTCGAGAACCGCCCGTGGTGGGAAGGATGCGTGGGTGTAGTGCACCTTGCAGTTTGCCGCGGCATGGACCTCCGCGGCGAGATCGTCCAGCCGCTGATGAATGTCGTCACCTGCGGGCTCGTCAGCAGGCTGCTGCGGCTCTACCGTGAAGCCGTAGGCGGACACGTCGATCCCGCCCACCGCACCCGCACAGAGTACCGCAGGCGGCCCGTACGTAGATGCCGCAGTGGCAAACGCCTCAGCCCCATCATCCGCCGCCTGCTGGAACAGGGCACACATGGCCAATGCACGCACCCCCTCCGCGTCCTCCTCGTCGATGGGAATGCAGAATGCCGCGGCCGAGTGCGGGGGATGCTGACGCCCGCCCAACGGACAGTCGCGGTAGAAGTGGTACTGCTCACCTTTTCCCGCCTTCTTGCACCTCCCGCAAAAGGGCTTTCGCCACTCCCCGAGCCGATGGGCGACCTCACCGACGACACCACCCCTCCCCCGTCCTTGAGAGAGGACGACTCCGACTCCAGCACCGACCGTACCACTCCTCCCGCGTCTTTGAGAGAGGGCGACGACGAGCAGTATGACAATCGACTTCGCAATCTTGTGCGAGGATGTACCGTGGAATATCGCAAAGCCTACCATGACCCTTGGGCATCGATACTTGTTGGTGACTTGGTGGACCAGATGCCTGAGCCCTCCTATACAACCTTTTGCGCGGATCGGTTACTAGAGGTGCGGTTCGCGGGCAAGGTTTTTCGATGTGAGGCAACGGACGGGGTCATGACGTTGGCTGCGATGGTCCACGTTTTCTACGACCTCTTTGATTGGGTTGATCATTGTATGTCCACGGGCTTCCAAGGGGCACCGGCAAATTGGAGTTACGCCCAAGACGAAGGCAGTGATCATGAGCCTACCCGCGCACATCCCGAGACGACCGAGCTCCCCGACCACTCTCCGCGTCATGGGGATGTGAACCTGGCGAGGTGACCCCCCCCCCGCCCTTAGGAATGTTTGCATGTCGGCGTTAGGGTCCTTTGATACCCCGTTAGCATGCTAACGGCAGTATAAGTGCGTGCTATCTCCAGGCTCGGCCACGACTCCCCGCTGCCCGCCTCGCCTTCGCCACTCCCCGAGCCGATGGGCGACCCAATGCAGGACTCAACCCCTCCCGCGTCCTTAAGAGAGGACGACGACGCCTCTCCAGCCGCCACGCTTTTGCCACACCCCGAGACGACCGAGCTCCCCGACCACTCTCCGCGTCATGGGGATGTGAACCTGGCGAGGTGACCCCCCCCCCTTAGGAATGTCGGCGTTAGGGTCCCTTTAGGACGCCGTCGGCATGATAACTCTAGGAGCTAGCTAGGTCTCAAGATGTGGCTGAGTGCTAAAGCATAAAGTACATGCTAGGATGAGCTGTGAGCAACGAGATAAAAAATAATAATTCGTCTCCGATCACAAATTCTTTTTCCTGCAAGTGGCTGGCAACGTGATAAGAGGCTGCCGGTCTGCATGATGGATCTTAGCAACAAATACAAGAAAGTCCTGCCGGTCGATATCGCGTTCAGTCCGTGGCATTGTGAAAAGGGAATCCGCCCATGAATGATGTGCCATAAAAAATAAACGCTGCTCGCAAGTGGCTAGAAACAATAAATAAAAGCTGCTGAAATAAATCGGATCCCACCTACAGCAATTGGCTAGCGTCCAGAGAAACGTGCCGCCGGTCAGTAAAAGAAAATCAGTAATCATCGGAATAATACTCTTCCCCATCGTAGCTGACAAAATGCTCAGCAAACTCCTCTCGCGCACCACCATACTCCTGAGCATCGTAGGCCCCTGCGTCCCAGGCGGCCCACTCCTCTGCGGTGTAATCTTCGTCGAACTCTTCTCCTTCAGCGAAAGCTGCTTCCGGAAAATTATCGTTTTCAAATTCTTCTGTGTCTGGCTCATGAAATAAAGCTGTGCCCACAGAAAACTCGCGCTGCGGTAAAAAGTCCTCCTCGAACGAGGGTTGCAAAACTCCGCCATAAGATTCCAGCTGGAGACCTGTGTCCAGCGAAGAATCCTGTTCCAATCGAGAATCTGAAAATAGCGGAGGGGCCAAGTGGCCATAATCCCTGTCTTCCTCTTCCAAACTGTCTTCAGAATCATCGAAGTACCCAATAGGGTACTCCGACTCATCTTCCTCTTCATCAGAATCAAACTCCTCAAAAGTGCGTACCGCCCCAGAGCCCATATAGGGAGGCGTCACAGTAGGGGGTGCATGAATATAATGAACTTCGCGACTCACAGGAGGGGCCTATGCGTGCGCGCTACTCGCCCCAGGGATACCAGGGGAGGGTCTAGTGGTGGTAACCTGGGAATGAACTGATCGGACACCCAAAATCGCGGGCTCATCGCCAACTCCCATCTCACAAAACGAAACCGCTGATATCCCGGAACTCATGTCATGAGACCCGCCGGTTTGAGCACCACCTATCAGTGTGCCACAGTCCGAGACAACTACCTGCAAAATAATAGGTGATGAAACCGCCGACGATGCGGCCGAAAGATCTGAGCTCCGAAAGTGCGAAAGAGCGCGAGCCATAGAAGAAACGAGCGATACAGTGCGCGAGCGGTTCAGCGAGTCCAGGTTCGCCAACTTGCCATCAATGGAAGCTAGAAGAGCTGTGAGCTCATCGCTCGGAGAAATCTGAGTGAACTCCATATAAGAAAGCGAATACGAATAAGAAATCCACTCAAGAGAAATCGTGGAGCACCACCTCGTCGTAACTGCCCAAAGCCGAAACCAACTGAATCTAAGCGAGAGACGGGAATCAGATTCCTAGTGCCCCAAGAGGAAAGGGCACGCTCAATGAGAAGATAGAGCAATAAAGAAATAAAATCCAACGCCAAAAATCAGTTCACGCAAGCGTGAAAGGGTCCATAACCTGCTAGAAACAGTAAGTCAAGGCAGTGGGGACCCGAGAGCCGACGGAACAAACGGAACTGGGACCATAACCTCGTTGGAAACACAACGTCGGTGTGGGGAAACGCCGGACGGTGAACGAACGGATCACTAGACTCGTATAGATGGACATAAATACCGAAGTCTAGGTCACTAGCTGTACACCGAGAATGACACATCGGATATGACACCCCGACCGTATGAACTAGTCGTCGTCATTTCCAAAGAAATATGTCATCGCCATACCTGTACCAAGTTTTCTTCCCACGCACCCCCCCCCTCCAGATTTCCCGCGCGCGCGGCATGATTAAGTGGAATAAGTTCGAATAAATTCGGACTAATTGCAATAAACTCCAATAAATTCGGACTAATTGGAATAAATTCGAGTATATTCGGATTAATTGGAATGAATTGGAATAAATTGGAATAAATTCGGATTAATTGGAATACATTCGAATATTTCCAATAAACTCGAATAAATTCGGATTAATTGGAATAAATTCGGACTAATTGGAATAAGTTCGAATAAATTCGGATTATTTGGAATACATTCGAATTATTTCCAATAAACTCGATTAAATTCGGATTAATTGAAATAAATTCGGATTAATTGGAATAAATTCGGACTAATTGGAATAAGTTCGAATGAGTTCGGATTAATTGGACTAAATTCGAATAAATTCGGATTTATTGCAATAAATTCGAATAAGTTCGGATTAATTGCAATAAATTCGAATAAATTCGGATTGATTTGAATAAATTGGAATGAATTCGAATTATTTCGAATAAATTCGAATAAATTCAGATTAATTCGAATAAAATCGGATAAATTCGAATAAATTCAGATTAGTTGGAATAAAATCGGATAAATTCGGATAAATTCGAATAAATTCGGATAAATTCGAATAAATTCGGATCAATTCGAATGAATTGGAATAAATTCGAATTATTTCGAATGAATTCGAATAAATTCGAATAAATTCATTTCATTTGCAGTAAATTCGAATAAATTCGGAGAAAGGGTGTGAAAATGCGTTGAGAAAAGTGAGAAAAAATGCGTGTAACCTCCCATTACTCCATACATGGCAGGTCCCACTGAGAATTTCTCGAGAATCTCGTGATCCACACTGTTCGGGAGTTTCTGATATCTAGTGAACTAGGATATTCCAGTATCACCTACCCCCAAGATTTCCCGCGCGCGCGGGAATTATGTCATCGTCATACCTGTACCAAGTTTTCGTCATACCTGTACCAAGTTTTCTTCCCACGCACCTACCCCCCAGATTTCCCGCGCGCGCGGGAAATATGTCATCGTCATACC
>LGRX02019167.1:0-22920 GCA_001247695.2 Cymbomonas tetramitiformis | reverse complement strand
GTGAAGTTGTTGAGGCCCTCTTCACCCCGTGATGAAACAACGACCTGCACGTGAGGGTGTCAGGCGGTTGAAGCCCTATTCCCCCCGTGATGAAACAACCACCAGCACGTGAGGGTGTCAGGCTGTTGAGGCCCTATTCCCCGTGATGAAACAACCACCAGCACGTGAGGGTGTCAGGCTGTTGAGGCCCTCTTCAACCCGTGATGAAACAACCACCGCATGTGAGGGTGTCAGGCTGTTCAGGCCCTATTCCCCCTGCAATAAAAACAACGACCAGCACGTGAGGGTGTCAGGCTGTTGAGGCTCTATGCACCCTGTGATAACACAAACCACTCAGCACGTGAGGGTGTCAGGCTGTTGAGGGGCTCTATGCACCCTGTAATAAAAACAACCACCAGCAAGTGAGGGTGTGAGGTTGTTGAGGCCCTCTATTCACCCCGTGATGAAACAACCACCAGCACGTGAGGGTGTCAGTCTGTTGAGGCTCTATGCACCCCGTGATGAAACAACCACCAGCACGTGAGGGTGTGAGGTTGTTGGAGGCCCTCTTCACCCCGTGATGAAAACAACGACCAGCATGTGAGGGTGCTGTAGCATCAAGAGTCTTATTCACCCTGTGATGAAATAACCACCAGCACGAGGGTGTCAGGCTGTTGAGAGGCTCTATGCACCCCGTGATGAAACAACCACCAGCACGTGAGGGTGTGAGGCTGTCGAGGCCCTATTCCCCCCGTGATGAAACAACCACCAGCACGTGAGAGTGTAAGGTTATTGAGGCCCTATTCACCCTGTGATGAAACAACCACCAGCACGTGAGGGTCTGAGGCTGTTGAGGCCCTCTTCACCCCGTGATGAAACAACCACCTGCGCGGTGAGGGTGTGAGGCTGTTGAGGCTCTATGCACCCCGTGATGAAACAACCACCAGCACGTGAGGATGTGAGGCTGTTGAGGCTCTATGCACCCCGTGATGAAACAACCACCTGCACGTGAGGGTGTCAGGTTGTTGAGGCCCTCTTCACCCCGTGATGAAACAACGATCATGATGTGAGTGTTTGAGGCTGTCAAAATCCTTTTTTATCCCCAGATGAAACATCGGTCAGGGCGCAAGTGTGTGAGGCTGTTGACTCTCTAGTCTATGCAGATGATGGTGCTTCTATCATTATTTGTGTGCATACTTACAAGAGTTGAAGGCTCGATAAGGTTCCAATTTCTGTTGGTATAGTTCCTGTTACTTGTTCATTGTAGATGTGTCTGCAAAGATAATGATACCCATCATCCATATTCAGCCAGGCTAAGTTTAGGACCTTTTTTTCTTTTCAAGCTGCGATTGGAGCCGAATCGATTGGAGAATATGTTTGATTTAGAATCAAGTAGATAGCAGGCTTTGATGCTTCAAAATACATATTGAGCCTTGTTTTGAAGGCTGAAACAAATCCATTGTTGGTTTTGAAGGAAGTAGCCGATTTTGCAAATAAAGCAACTTACACTCAAGCACATTGCATCCAAGACATCACTATCATTATATCAGTGGATGCCGTGCAAGGTAGTGCGCAAATGTCAAGTGCACACATCACCACACAATCTTTTAAGCACACAAACCGAGAATGAATATCATCACTGAATTAGGCCAATGCAATGCCTGCTAGGCGTGGAACCAACATCCCTTTTCATCTGCACTGCACAATTTGTGAAGGTACATACATTGGAAATACATCTAACGTAGCTGCTTCAAATCAGTATGCAAAAATGTATATACAGAGCCGCATGCAGTGTATGCATCTGACATGTAATCGATCAATCAGTCAGAATTCTGGGTAAAGATATAGGGAGACGCGCGTACAATTCCGAACAATCAGTTGTCACATCGGACAACTGATACGTCAAGCAATTCTGGTAATTGGTATGTTGTGACATAGCTCCTCCTGCATAATAATAATCCGCATTTCCCCCGTCCCGCGCCCTCCCTCCTGGTTACAGAAATACATTAATTGATGTGGAGATGCTCAGTTCTTGCTGCTGCCACTGCAATCTGACCTTTTGCATCGTTGCAGAATCCCTCGACCACCGCTCTACTAGGTAGCGAGCCCCTCTCCGTTACCCTGCCCAAAGTGGCGTTGACCACATACTGAAGAGCGCTTAGGAAAGCACGCTGCGTGCTGTCGAACGTTGACCGAAAGCGACAGACAGCGACAACGACAGCGACAACGACAGCGACATCGACTGTCACACGAGCAGACGAGAGCACCACGACACTATTGCGCTTGGGCAAATATTCAAGTGTCACGTTTCTCTGAATGGCAAGGATATGCCATGCATGCTGGCATGTCGCAGGTCGGGCAGATCTTCACAAAATGCCGAATCCGACTGCCGGAAACAATTTAGATCGCACGTCATAAAAATGCCATCCGGCAATGGGCACGATGGTGGCACGAACTAGCCATCTGTTTTTACAGTGAGGTCGGAATGTAGTGCAGACACTAGCTAGATCCCCAAACACCGGCTAGCTCCTAATAGCGAGCGGCTCTGGATTTAACTTGTAATCATAGGTAAACTGCACCGTGTACGGTGTTAAAGATTAGATTAGATCAATGAATTATACACAATTCCCCTCCCTATGCTTTTGATCCAAACTGTGTACCCTTCCCAAACCTCGGAGACAACGGGCACAGTAGGCATGCATTTGACCTCCCGTTTTCATTTTGAGTTTGGGGCAATGGAATGAAGGGAAGTTTTCTCGGGCACTGTATGGAAAATTGCATTATAATTCTGCAGTACTCGTGCTCCAACAAGAATCTGTCAATTTTCTCGTCAAATCCTCGACATGCTGGATTACTAAACTCACAGTATGATGCTATGTGGCTAACGGGGGGTGCACGGGACCGGTAGAGCACTTGTCCCGCTGCCTGCCTTGGCTGCGACAATAAGTAGTGCCACCACGGGCATTTGTGCAGCCTGCCCAAATCGTGCTGCGAGGAATTTCCCTTTGGGTGACTTCGCGGTTCGGCTGGAAGGAACATGCCACCTAGGCGTATCTGAGCAACTTCCTATTTCTTGGCCAATGCCAAGGAGTTAGGATGTGAGGTGACAAACGCATTCGACATTGAACACGGGCAGGGAGCGACGGAAGTAATAGCGCTGAAAGTGGTCAGTTTGAAAATCGTAATTACTAATGAAATAATCATGTGTTGTAATTTGCCAATATAATACAATAATGATAAAATACAGCAAGCTCGGTGGGAGAATTTCGATTTCGTTTGATTGAAAGCTCTACAGGGTCGAATACAATTTCGGTCATGGGCTTTGAGAGGCGGGTGTGGGCGCAACCCTGCAATAGTTTGCGCGCACTCGAGGGTTGCGCAGTTGAGGGCTGTGCAGGGCTCGAGGGCTGCGCAGTTACGTTTTGCACATCGTAACCATCTCCTGTCATGCAAGCAAATATTTATGGCAGGTATTCAGAAAAGAAACTATCAACCTGCACCACTTAAATCACTCGCGCTAAGAGAACGCAAGGCCTTATTCTGCAATCGTGCTGACTGAATACACCTACCCCTGACCATGCACGCACTTGAAGCCGTCAAATAAAGTGCAATGCGCATCCAAGCGTTGGACTAATGACTGCATGTACGCCGTCCCAAATCTACACAAAACTTACACACTTGCTTTGATTCGTAGTGTAAGTAGGAAGAACAGGCACTGTGTATTTATGAGTACAATAATCTCAAAACAACTGGGGTTTTAGAACAACTGGGGCTGACCAAGAAGTAGGCCACACAAGCCCTTAATGGGCCGCATGACCAAACAGTATGGTATGCTACGCCACCAGCATGCACCAACTCTACAAACAATTGCGCAGAGAGGCACAGCAGACATAGAGGAGTGAGGAAAATCAATAAACTTCAGCAAAATCCAAATCCAAGTCGCACTTATGGACGTCCATAAGGACGTCCTAGTGGGCGGCTTTGCCCAGAGCAGGGCCGGGATTTATATGCTCAGATGCTTAATGGTTGTAGATTTTTCTTTTCATTTGAATATTTTCTTTCACAGTAAGTAACTAGAATACATGGCAGAAAACACGCAACACTGAAATGAAGTAAGAAGACGTCACCTTCATTGGATTGCCGCTCCGAACACAAGTCCCAGGAAGGAGAAGTGAGAATTGGATCAAAGTGGCTCGCATTTGACTTGTACATGACTTCACCCCGGACTGCTCGCAAAGGATCACTGTCTACGCGGATGTACCACTCGCCTGTTTGCACGAGCATTAGCCATGTTGACAACAATCATCCGCCCCCTGCTACTGATGCGGCAACTCGGGTACGACTGTATACTCATAGTGGCTCACAATGTGTGCTGGAGAAGGGCAAGAGGAAGTCAACACCTACCACAAGGAGATTGGATTCCCTTGACCAGCAAAAGACTGGGAAGTGACGCAGGCGCTGAAGCTTCAGAGCCCCCCGTGTCACTACCCTCTAGGGCATGGTGTGTGGCGGTGCAGACATGAGACGGAAGCAGGCCTGGCTAGTGAGATCACAAACGATTGCTTTGATGGCAGCATCCGCCGATTCGGCAGGAGCTGCTGTGACCATCTGTCGTGTAGAATATAAGCCATGAGGCTGTGGCGGAACCCGCTGGGCATGCGTGGGCTGCTTCGTTTAATAGCGTGTGTGTATATGCAATGTGTTCAATTATTTTAACTTCTTGGTCTCTTCGGCGAAGCATTGCAGGTCCCAGATCGAGACCGTTAGACAGATTGAAGTAATCGGCAAGTAAGGCGCATAGGGTAATGGCAGTAAAACGTGTGCTCAAACATACAGCATGCTAGCGGCATACCTGGTAGAAGACCCAAAGTGATGACCTCGCGATTGCGTACCAAATTGTGTACACGCTTGTCAGTCTCATAAACACATGAAGCCGGTAAGCCACGTTCCTCACGTTGAACTGAATACTTGCATATGTTCCATCGCACTCTGTTAGCAGTGGTGCACACTCCTCAGCAATTCCTGTCTCGATGGAGTTAGATAGTAAGCTACAATCATACAGTGACCATCTCTCCAACAATGGTTAAATTGGAGCCTGCGGAATTTTAGAGGTTTCTGTGCCGGTAGATCGATCAGAGTTTCCTGAGCCGTTAGATCAAAATCAGCAGCTGAGTTAGATCTAAAGGCTTTACACACGACAGTATTTAGGAGTTCCGCCCGTGGGAATCCGCAGCTCTGTTCTTTTGCCTTCGCAAAAGAACTTCACAAGAAATTTTTCCACGCGGAGAAATTCTTAGTGCGGCACACTGCAAAAAAATTTACCCCACATTTTAACGTTACTGTGGAAGTTTAAACCCTTGACGACTTACTACAATGAGCGATCAAGAAGGTGAGCAAGGCGCGTCGGAGAACAATGCTGGCGCGGCTGGACAACCGGCGGCGAAGTCCGGGATGGAAGTCCTGTTGGAGCAACAGGGCGAAATGATGAAGCTCATGATGAAGCAGATGGAGACTCTCGCAGCGAGAGTTGAAGTCGCGGAGGAGGCGGCAGCGAAAGCCGTTTCGCAGGCTGGTGGTTCCGCTCAGAGCGGAGACGCGGAGTTGGAGGCATTAAAAAAGCTCCCGTATGTCCCACACGTTGAAGGGAATCCGTTCCCTGCGAGACCTGCGACACTGGAGACTGACATGCCGCAGATGTACGACCTGTACAACGACAAGACCTACGACGCCCTCTCCAAACGCACCAACTCGTCCATGCGTTACGAGCAGTTGGTGCTTGCCCCTGCGCTGTCGTACATGCACGATGCGATTGCGTTTTCCGAGGTGACCCTGGACTGGTGCCAAGATGAAAAGGTTCCCCCAACGGTGGAGGAACTGAGTGAGCGCGTTTTCGCAGCGCACAACACGTTTAAGGGCGTTTTTTCGCTCCTGAACAACCGTTACACCATGTTGCAGCTCAGAGCGAGCATGGAGTCTGACGCAACGTCGCACGGCGGAGCTGAGGCGTTGCGGGCGAAGTTGGCTTTCATCGAGGAGAAGGTGTACGCAGGCAGCGACGGGTTGGTGAGCGACTCAGTGCTCACGAAGTGGTTGAAGGAATTCGACACCACGAAGGCGAAGGCCGTGATGAACACGCACGCCAAGGCCAGCGCCAAAGTTTCGACTTTTCGTGACCGTCAAGGAGGCAAGGGCAAAGGCGCTGGAAAAGGTGAAGGTGGCCGCGGCAGCGGCAAGGGAGGTAAAGGGTCAGGGCTTGGGCGAGGCGCCCAAGCCCAGACCTAACTTTCCGATCACGGAAAGGTTGGACGCCTTCCGCCCCTCGGGGCGTTCAACGGAAAGAGCCCACCCTGCAGGAAAGGGTGCGGAGCAGAAGGGGGGCATGGCGCGCAGCTGGCGCGAACTCAGAGGTGATGCAGTGGATCAGCAAAGGGGCAAGGATGCGATGGGTCGACAAGGCGCCTCTGCCTTTCGATCACGGAGTGTCGTTGGGCGACGCCACCCCTCCGCAGCTGGAGTGGATGGCCGCAGAGACCGAGTGGTGTCTCAGAACGGGCGCATGGGTGCGAGCGAGGAGGCGAAGACACGTATCCCGAGTGTTCCTGGTGCCGAAGCCGGGGACGAACAAGTGGCGTCTAGTGATGGACTTCCGCTGGTTGAACGCTCACTGCGTGAAATCTCGCTGCAAGATGGAGACGTTGAAGAAGCTGCGTCGGCTCGCCAAGCCGAACGACTGGTGCTTCAGCTTCGACCTCCAGGACGGTTACCACGTCGTGGGGATCGACCCCGCCTTCCAGGAGTACATGCAGTTCGACGCGCGGGAGGAATCATTCCAGTGCGGTGCCCTTCCCTTCGGCTGGAACGACTCGCCACGAATCTTCGTCAAGGTCATGAAGGTGCTCGCGGAGTGCCTTCGTTCTCCGAGATCCGCGGAGGATCGGCGGGAAGTGCGGAAGCTGCAAAGCGGAAGCAAGGTGCGACGACGGTGGGCAGTTCGCAGACGAGCTGGAGGATGCGGCCGCGAGGAGCATCAGCAGGGGGCGCGGGTGCTCCCTTACATGGACGACTTCCTGTTGCTGCTAAGCAGCAGGATCGAGGCGCTCAGGGCGCGCGAGCTGACATCTCGGGTCTTGGTGAGACTCGGATTGTCGCGCAACGAGAAAAAGGGGCAATGGGAGCCGACGCAGCTGGTGGAGCACCTCGGGCTCGAGGTGGACCTCAAGGCGGGACAGTTCCGCGTGACACCGGCGAGGCTGCAGAAGATTCACCTGCAGTCCAAGGCGCTTCTCAGCGAGGCGTCGCGACAGCGGAGGTGGCTCCCAGCTCGGAAGCTGGCAGCGTTCACGGGGCTCTGCCAGTCTGTGTATCTGGCAGTCCCTCCGGCGAGATTGTATCTCAGGGAGCTCCACTTCGTGCTCTCCACGAGGCGGGGATGGGGCGCGAAGGTGAAGCTCACACGGCAGGCGTGGAGCGACATCGAGTCGTGGCTCAGGCTGCCGGCTCAGAGCCGGTGGAACGGTCGCAAGATCTGGCGCAGCCCCGAGAGCGAAGGTGCACACCGACGCGTCTCTGTTCGCATGGGGCGGGGTGCTGAACCTCAAGCACGCGGAAAGAGGATTCTGGTCCGACGAGCTACGGCATCTACACATCACGCACCTGGAGTTGGAGGCCGTGTACAAGACGGTGCAATCCTTCCTGAGAGAGCTCACCGGCAAGGTGGTGCGCCTCTACTGCGACAACCAGGCGGTGGTGGCCATGCTCTCGCACTTCACGTCGCGCAACCCGGAGCTGATGCGGCGCATGCGGCGCCTGTGGATCCTGCTGGACTTAAACGACATCGAGCTCCAGGCGAGGTACATCAGAAGCGAGGCAAACGAGTGGGCTGACCGCTTGTCTCGGGACCGGGACCTGGACGACTGGCGGCTGAACCGCAGGTGGTTTCAGTGGGCGGAGCGGGAATGGCACCAGCACACCGTGGACCGCTTCGCCTCGGAGCTCTCCGCCCAGCTGCCGCGCTACTACGCACAGTGGCACGACCCGGGGTGCGAGGGCGTGGACTCTTTGGCCTTTTCCTGGCTAGGAGAGGTCAATTGGGTCAACCCCCCGTGGTCCCTCCTCGACAAGGTGGCGCACAAGCTGCGGGAGGAGAAGTGCGCCGCCACGGTGGTGGCGCCCTACTGGCCGGGGCAGATGTGGTTCCAGCAGCTGGAGGCCATGGCCGACGAGGTGGTGATCTTGCCCCGGGGCAGGGACCTCTTTACTCCCAGCCGGCTGGGAGGGTCCGAGCTGCTCGGGGCCTCAAGCTGGGACGGCATCATGTTCCGCATCTCCGCCTCCCGGTGAGCCATTACCTGCAGGATGGGAGGCGGGGAGCCGGGCAGGCGCCGCAGGCGGGGCTGGCGAGTGGCCTCAAGGTGAAGGTGTACTGGCCCCAGGATGATGCCTGGTACACCGGCACCGTGGGTGACACGGGGTCGGACGGCCTAACCCACATTGCCTACGAGGATGGTGACAAGGAGGACCTGGACATGAGCAAGGAGAGGTATGAGGTGCTCCCGGCAGCGGTGCAGGAGGTGACTGGCTGGGATGCGGCGCTTCAGGAGCGCTGGAGAGGAGAGCTGGGGGACAGCTCCCTCACTGAGCTGGCAGTGCAGATGCAGGGGGCAGCATTGGGCGGCAAGACGGTGGGCAACTACCGGCCGAAGGCTCGGGCCTTCATGGCGTTCTGTGAGGCGGAGGGCAGACAGTGGCTTCCGGCAACGGGGGCCATGGCTCGCCTCCAGGTGCAGGCGGCTGAAGCCGCGGGTGAGGAGCAGACGGTGCGGACCTGGCTGCCTGCCAGGCATGTCTCGGCAGTGCACGCGCACGGGCGGGGGCTGGAGCCGGTGGGCCGGGCAGCTACGGAGCTGCTCAGGGCGTGCACCTACGTGGTGTTTGCCTTCGTCACCTTCGGCCGGCCAGAGACGGGCGTCTCCATGCGCAGGGAGCACATCAGCATCACAGGTGAGGACATCTCCGTGGTTCTCCACAAGGAGAAAGGCAGGGGGCACGTGCGCCTGAGGAGGAGGCTCACCATCCCCGCAGCGGGGGTGGCGGGGCTTGTGCAGCTCCTGCAGCACTGGCAGCAGGTGCGGGATGCCTGTTGGGGGCATCGCCCGGTGACGGGCTCGGAAGTGCAGGGCGGCTACTGGAGGCTGCCGTGGGAGCAAGGGAAGCTTCAGTCGGCGCAAGCTAATGGTTGGGTGCAGTTGGCATTGGGGAGGCTTGGGTGTGTCCCTCCGGAAGGGGGACACTTCTCTGGCCACAGCACCCGCAAGGGGGCTTGTACCTGTGCCAGGGCTGTGGGCGCGGCGCTTGAGAAGTGCTGCTTCCTGGGCGGCTGGTCTCAGCTGTCCTCTGCCATCCACTCCTACATTGACCCGGCAGCTGTTCCCGACGAGCACATGGAGAGGTACTTCGGGTGGACCACTCCGAGATGGCGACAGCAGCAGCAGCGGCAGCCTGGCACAGAGCAGTGTCACTCACGTAAGGAATTTCCTAAGGGAACCTATATATTCCTATATTTTCTAGGATCCCTTAGGATTATATAGGATTATATAGGATCCTCTAGGATTATATAGGATCCTCTAGGATCTTAACTTGAGCTTTTCAGCTCAGCGTAACAGTGGGATTATCATCTTTAAGTTCCTCTATGATCCTCTAGGATCTTAACTTGAGCTTTTCAGCTCAGCGTAACAGTGGGATTATCATCTTTAAGTTCCTACAGGATCTTAACTTGAGCTTTTCAGCTCAGCGTAACAGTGGGATTATCATCTTTAAGTTCCTATAGGATCTTAACTTGAGCTTTTCGGCTCAGCGTAACAGTGGGATTATCATCTTTAAGTTCCTACATGAAGTTAAGCTTGCAGATAAGTTCCTACAGGAAGTTAAGCTTGCAGATAAGTTCCTACACGATGCTAAGCACGACAGATAAGTTCCTACAGGAAGCTAAGCTGGATAAATAAGTTCCTATAGGAAGGTAAGCTTGACACGTAAGTTCCTACAGAAAGCTAGGCTTGACAGACAAGTTCCTACAGGAAGTTAAGCTTGCAGATAAGTTCCTACACGATGCTAAGCACGACAGATAAGTTCCTACAGGAAGCTAAGCTTGCAAATAAGGTCCTACAGGAAGTTAAGCTGGACAGATAAGTTCCTACAGAAAGCTAAGCTTGACAATAAGATCCTACAGGAAACTAAGCTTGCAAATAAGATCCTACAGGAAGTTAAGCTGGACAGATAATAAAGCTATTACACACAAATATATTTAGTATTGCTCTTCACTAGTTGCTAGATTGTTTTGGACGTGCTTAGGCAGCATCGTCTTCGAGTGATAACCCACATGCCTGAAAGACTTTGTCTACCTCTGTCATAAATTCTCTTTCATCCTTGTTGCTTTCAGCAATTTTATCACTGCTACCGTTAGTGTTGCGCACACACTCCGCGCAGAACCAGTCGGGGGCCTTCAAATCCTCCACGGTGACGATCGGAATATGGCAGCCAATGTGCCACCACTTGGAACAAGTGGAGCACATCACAAAGGTAGTTGGCTCCGGCGTTTTGTTCTCGCACGTGACACACTCGATAGACTCCTCTTCCAGCCCAAGAGCAGAATCCAGATCGTCCTCGGACATAGAACAGCTGCTGTTGTCCTGGTAAAGGATGGTGAACCTATTACCGGTTTTGGTCGCGACGTGGCACAAAACATATCCCAACCACCAGTTAATCACTCTGCTTCTACCCACGCGCTCCGCTTGTTGATATACCTTCCCCACGTAAAAGTAGGAGGTGAGCTTCCCACGGGTGAGCGCGTCGATTCTGTCCTTCTGGTTTTTAATTTGCAGCCGGAGGGCTTCGCTTGCCTCCCCTTCCTTGATGGTATACTGCAGCATCGTAGGCTGGAAAAGAGGGGCAAATACCTATGGAACAATAAACAGAGCACTAAGTATAGTGTCCTAAAAATCCCCCCAAAATGCCATGTGACAACAGCTTCGAACATAATTGGCGTAAGCCTTTAAAAATATACCTGCAAGGATACTTTCGGGTCCCACTGGAACTCGTCCGGCGGAGGGAAAATGTGGTCCTCCGGGTATACCACCGGCTTGACCTTGCACACCTCCTCCTTGGGATCGCGCTCTTTCTTCTTCTGAGACGGTCTATTTTTTGCTGCGGCGCCCGGCAGCTTTTGCTGTGCATCGCTTTTCCTTCCTTCTCCTTCGTCCGCCTACACAAGATAATAACGGTTAGATATATCCTGCTCAGGAAAATCAACACAGGTGGGTGAGCAAACTCATATTTATAAGGCCATGGACACCATACGCATGTGCACTACACAAGGATGGAAAAAGCTACGCACCGGTCGACGTCTCCTTACGGGTTGACGCTGTGCTGGCACGGGCTGCAACGGCTCACGGATGTCCAAAGGTTCGGATTCCAGGTCATCAGCGCCCCTAGAGCTTGCAGCGGCCTTGACGTCCACGTCTTCCTTCCCGTCTTTCTTGTCGGCATTTCCTGTGCCTGTAGGTGTATCGGCGGAGATAACGACCTTCTTCAAGTTGCAGTCGTGCTTCTCTGAAGGGGTGTTCTTCAGCGTCGTTCCCACGATTTTTAACCTACAGTGTCAAACATGTCATCAACATACTTTAAGTGCACATGATGCGTCTAGTCAACAAACAAAAGGAAACATATGAGCTAGCATCAACAGTCCCTCGAGCAGAGGCCACAGAGAGTATGAGACGAAGAACGAAAGAAAGAAAGAAAGTTACCTGTGAGCGTAGAATTCCTGAACGGCATAGCGATAGAAATCGTCCAGTTCGATTTCAAAGACAGGAGAATCCGGTGTTTTCTCGGCGTTCTTTCGCATGCGGTGGAAAGCTTTTTCCATAGGATGAATCTTGAGGTTCTGTGCGCGTGCGACCTCCTCATATTCCTGTCAACAAAGGGCGATGGGTACTTCAAATCAGAGATAAGAAACGAGATTTGAAGTGGGTTGGGTGTTATCATTCAAATACATGCATCCTGCAGGTACAAAGATAACACGATAAACGTGGATTGAACACAACGGTGCACAGCGGATTCCTTACCTCCTTCCTCAAAAATAACTTAGCCTTCAGGCCGTTGCCGTCCAAGTACTCACGATACCCCACGCTGAGGCACTCTCTTTTGAGGGCGGACAAAACTGCGACTTGGGGGTAATTGTTGGGCTTCCTTTTCTTGTGGCTAGACGATTCATCCGGTGATGGATTCCTTTCAGAGTCCCCGCCCTCGTCCGTTTCCCTCTTGACACCACTACGTTTAGTATGGACAGAACTACTAACATCCTTCGCTTGCTGGTGCGTCTCTTTCTTAATGTGCACGCCCGGCGTGGTAGGTTCCGAGGTGGATGGTTCCGGTGTGGCAGGCGGGACATGTTTTACGGACACCTGCGCCTCACCATTCAAGGCTTGCAGTACGACCCCTAAAGACGCAGGAACCCATTCGCCGTCACCTACTTTGATGGAAATTCGTAGTGGCAGATCCTGCTGTACATTGCAGTGAGCCCTGATGGTCTCCTCTACATCCTGCCTCACGTCCTTGGCTTCTAACCCTGACTTCAACGTGCAGACATTGACTTTCGTCGGAGCTTCATCATCCTGACAACCTTTGCGATGGATGAAAATGGAATTCATGGTTGGTAACGGCTACAGACGGAAACGGCTGCACTCGTCGCATACCATGGAATGTTGACCTACTTATATGCGGTTGGATTTTCTAATGCTAGCCATCGGACGTCCGAAGACCGATCCTGGACGATGAAGGTTCTGTCCCATAATTCGAATGGATTGAATTCAGCCAATCGGATCACGGTTGTATCACGTTGTAGGATGCAGGATCCTATAGGATCCTATAGGATTCTAACTTTTATTGGCTACAATGATCGATCCTAGGATCGATCGATGTTTCCGTTCGGAACGTTGGTCCGAAAGGGAAGACTTTCGCCTTTGACCTGTAAACTGATTTGTGTTGGCGGCCTGCAGTTTCACGAAAATTATGTCCGGCTCAGAGCTCTCCGAATTTTCAGACATTACAGCACAGCTTTCATCAGACCTTTCGAGTCCTGCTGCAGTTTCAGAACACAGTGCTTTCTCACCGGATGACGGCTCTCTCTCAGACACCAGCTCAGCGAGCAGCGACTACGACACCGCTGAGTCCAATGCTTCGGACCTCTCGGCATTTTCCGACTTGATTGTTGACGACGAGGTAGAGTACACGCCTGTGGCTCCCAGAGTTTTGGAGCCTCTATATAGTGGTGCCCGAGTCACTTTGCTTGAGAGCGTTGTTTCGTTCATTGCCATGATCTTTCGAGGAAATGTTTCTAAGGCAGACATTACAAAGCAGTGTGACTTCCGGCACAAACATGAGCTTCCTGAGGGGAACCAGTTTCCTCGTTCTTTTTACTTGCTTCTGAAAAGCATCGGTGTGGATTTCAACAAACTGGATTACACAGAGTACCACACCTGTGGTTTTGGCTGTGAAAAGTTATTCCCTGCCATGCCACGCAAGGAGTGGAGCAAGCATATCGGAGACGACCATGCTTGTGAGTTGTGTGAATGTCGGTGTGTCATTCCTGCCACTGGTCTCAGATGCAAAGAAAGGCGTTTCACAACGGATGACGGCCGTCAAATTCGTCCTGCTGCCTGGGGCCTGTACTTTGGCTTGAACAAGTGCCAAGACATCCTGGCCGATCAAACAGCCTACGTGAGGGCGTACACGCAGTTCGATCGACGACAACCAGATAATTCTGCTTCCCCATTTCAAGGTGCATCCATCTGGACACATCCCCACTACATGAATCTTGGTCGGCGTATTAAGTCTGATTTTGGTGTCGACATCTTTGACTCCAAAGAAACCAAGACTTTCAACCTTGGAATAGACTGGGAGGAAACCTTCAAAAAAAAGTCCTGGTCTCATGCACTTATATTGTACAAGCCAACTGACATCAGCTCCCTACAGTCCAGTCAAATCCAGTTTTCGAAAGTTGTGCAGATTATTGCTGGGCCCAAGCAACCTGCGAACATGAACGGGCACTTGCAGTTGCTTGCCAAGGACGTCCTTAGTGCAGCATGTGTAGGACACCAGACTAAGATGGACAGTCGGCCAGTGAAATCTTTTTGGATGGGTTTAGATGCTGATGAGCCGGCACGTGCAAAGTTTCTGTCTTTGTGCAGTCACAGCTCGTTCTGTTTTTGCTTCAACTGCCGCTTCGTTGCAAATACCGTGAATGGTGTTGTGCGGTTCGCTGGATACTCTGAACCCGCTGTCCAGACAACAGCAGAGGAAAGGGCCTTGCAAGTGAAGGCAAGAAGTGAGAAAAGGAAGCAACTGAAAAAAGCGGTTGTGGTGGGTGGGAAGCGTCAGCGAGTGCCCGTTCGAGTGGAAGACTTGCCCACCGGGTACACTGGTGTTTCTTTGCCGTCGGTCTTCGCTGTCAACGCTGAGAAGTTCACCAATGCTTCTATACGTGCTAATGCGTTGCGCCAGGAAGACGATCGCCACATGAAGTACCTCAACGTTCTTCTTCGAAAAGTGCCGTACTTTGATGCTGTTGCTGGTGTGAACTACCCTGTCGCTCACTTGTACAATCACGGGGTATGCGACAAGTTTCTGGCTCTTTTACTTCCGGAAAAGAGAGTTCTCCACGTCAACGATGACCCAGTCTACATTGCTTCGAGATACGAGTCCGAGATTGAACAGCGTGTGGAGAACATGGTCGTGGTGTCCGACATTTCGCGTCCTCCGAAACGATTGACATCCGCGCGGTCCCAGTGGACTTATGACGACACCGCCTGGCAGTTCGCAGTTTACCTTCCTCTCCTTGAACTGGAGGCCTTTATTCCGCAGACATTTTTGGCCGACATCTTTTACCATCTTCATGTTGTTATGCTTCATGTTTGGTATGGTTGCCATCCTGGCATGACGTATGTCGAGAGTCAACAACGGGCACAAAGTTCTCTCCTGCAAGTTGCAAGACTCTTCGAGGGTAACGGTGTGATATCGGAGTTGAGGTCAAACCTGCATTCAGCAGCTTGCCACATGATCGACTCCGAGCGGCATGGTGGCCCTTTGAAGGAGCGGAAGGAGCTTTACGTCGAGACTACTCTCGGCACTCTTGGTGCTGCTTTGGAGAACAAGGTGACGTGCGAACCTGAGCGATTGCAGGCTCGCCAAAATTGTGTTCGAGAATCACTTCTCCGAGCGATCTCCTGCCTTCGTGAACAAGGGATCGTGCCGCCGGATGAACTCTACCCAGTTGCTGAAGACAACATTTTCGCGGAGAGGCTCACGGTTGGTCTTGTGCGGCACTTAGATGAATCGGCGGTGACTTGGAGTGAAGGGGCACTCTTTCTATCCGAGGCTGCTGAGTCGGCCGTATCCGACTTCTTTTCCGGTGAAATCACTTCAATCCGACGTTATGAGCGCGCGATATTGTATGGTCCGGAGATCCGCATCCTGGATGCTTGTGCCGATAATATCCGAAGGGACTGCAACGTGGTATGCCGTGACATGACCACGTACGGTGAAGTATTGTATCTTCTTGGGGTGACACGATCCGGCAAGTGGGGAGAAGAAGCTGTTGCTATCTTGCGCACATGGCAGCTTGTTGAGAAAGTGAACCGGTACAGCGTTGCTACACTGACAACACAGACCCTCGCCGAGTATACTTGCATGCCCCTTGAGCACATTCTTGGCAAGGTGTGCTTATTAGTGGACATAGAAAAGGAGCAAATGCGTGCCATCTTGGTGCCTAAGCACGTCCAAAACAATCTAGCAACTAGTAAAGAGCAATACTGAATATATTTGTATGCAATAGCTTTATTATCTGTCCAGCTTAACTTCCTATAGTATCTTATCTGTCAAGCCTAGCTTTCTGTAGGAACTTATCTGTCGTGCTTAGCATCGTGTAGGAACTTATCTGCAAGCTTAACTTCCTGTAGGAACTTATCTGTCAAGCCTAGCTTTCTGTAGGAACTTATCTGTCGTGCTTAGCATCGTGTAGGAACTTATCTGCAAGCTTAACTTCCTGTAGGAACTTATCTGTCAAGCCTAGCTTTCTGTAGGAACTTATCTGTCGTGCTTAGCATCGTGTAGGAACTTATCTGTCAAGCCTAGCTTTCTGTAGGAACTTATGTGTCAAGCTTACCTTCCTATAGGAACTTATTTATCCAGCTTAGCTTCCTGTAGGAACTTATCTGTCGTGCTTAGCATCGTGTAGGAACTTATCTCGTGTAGGAACTTATCTGCAAGCTTAACTTCATGTAGGAACTTAAAGATGATAATCCCACTGTTACGCTGAGCCGAAAAGCTCA
Source organism: Cymbomonas tetramitiformis (assembly GCA_001247695.2). Lineage (NCBI taxonomy): Eukaryota > Viridiplantae > Chlorophyta > Pyramimonadophyceae > Pyramimonadales > Pyramimonadaceae > Cymbomonas > Cymbomonas tetramitiformis. The sequence goes on along the minus strand of LGRX02019167.1, from coordinate 6,562 downwards.
AGTTAAGATCCTATAGGAACTTAAAGATGATAATCCCACTGTTACGCTGAGCTGAAAAGCTCAAGTTAAGATCCTATAGGAACTTAAAGATGATAATCCCACTGTTACGCTGAGCCGAAAAGCTCAAGTTAAGATCCTAGAGGATCATAGAGGAACTTAAAGATGATAATCCCACTGTTACGCTGAGCTGAAAAGCTCAAGTTAAGATCCTAGAGGATCCTATATAATCCTAGAGGATCCTATATAATCCTATATAATCCTAAGGGATCCTAGAAAATATAGGAATATATAGGTTCCTTTAGGAAATTCCTTACGTGAGTGTGTGCCTAATGATCTCTGTTACATGGCAATGAGATGTGAAGAGCAAAAGAAATGGTTAAATTGTTGGAGCCTACGGAATTTTAGAGGTTTCTGTGCCGGTAGATCGATCAGAGTTTCCTGAGCCGTTAGATCAAAATCAGCAGCTGAGTTAGATCTAAAGGCTTTACACACAACAGTATTTAGGAATTCCGCCCGTGGGAATCCGCAGCTCTGTTCTTTTGCCTTCCCTACCCACCCAACCCAGAAGACTCTAAACATTTTGCCTTAGAAGCTGTGCATCAGCCTAAAAAGCATGTGAAGCTGTGAATCAGCCTAGAGAAGACATTCCAAAAAGAGATTTTCTCTCACACACTTAAAAGCATGTAAGAAGAAAGCTATTTTTAATGAAATGCTATGCAGTGTGCCTGTTGGCAATGAGATGTGAAGAGCAAAAGAAACAATAATGATGCTGGCAATTCAATACAATAGCACAAACCACAAATACTTTGAATCATGCATGGTGGTGCACTCCAGTGCAAAATATGTACATAATGCACTCGGTGTAAAAATATGACGCACTTCTGGGATAAGAAATGACCACCACAATCATGAAAATGTTATATATAGTTAATTTTTCTCAGTTGTATGTGTATCATACTTACCCGTCGGGCGGAATTGGCGTGAACGGGGCGCAATTAGCCACGCCGCGGGATTGGCGTGTTATATATATACTAAAATATAGAACTTTTGACATTTGTTTATGGCGTGATTGCCTATTGGTCACTAATACTGTACATTGAGATAGTATACTGAAATGTTCTGCGCACACACTGAAGGGCATGAGATCCGCCGACAAAAGCCAGCCCACCATCATCCCAGTGGAGTGAAAAGCATTCAGAAACAGGGCGGGGCCGTGGCAAGATACCATCCTCTTCGACACACACCCAGACCAGGTGCAAGGCAAACCCACCCAGAAACACAACCCACAGCCAAAAATGTGTGTTATGCGCACACACATTGAACGGCATGAGATCGGCCAACAAAAGCCAGCCCATCATCATCCCAGTGGATGTGAAAAGCAAATCAAGAGCAGGGCGGGGCCGTGACAAGATACCACAAACGCATACATATTCACAACCCAAATGCAAAGCAGCATGGAAAGATGATACGATGTGACCTATACGCACACACATACATACACAATATCAAAGAGAATACAAACCCGTTTCGGGGGCTTGTCCCAGCAACGATAACCACTAAGAACCACACTACTTGACCTGTAGCCGGAGCGGGATGTTCACACACGACGCAGTGCAAGACGTGTTGGTGGAGATCGATGTCGCGGAAGGTGTTTGACCCGGCCTGGGTGAAGAAGACGGATGTGTACCACTGGAGCCATTCCCCTCGGTGGAGGCAGGCCGGACATCACGGTGCTCAACTACGACGGGCGGGGGCGGCACCTCATCATCGAAGTGGTGGTCGGAGTCCCGTGCGCCTCGTCCTTTGTGGAGCGGGCTTCTCGGGAGCCGCTGCATACTACGAGGGTGGAGGAGCGGCGGAAGGCCATTTCGCTCGTATGGCAATGTTTCTCCGCATAGGCTCGTGCCTTTTGCGGTGGAGGCATTTGGGGGGTTGGGTGCGCAGGCCAAGAAGTTCCTGGAGGAGTGTGTGGAGCGACGCCAAGATCGGCTCGGGTCCCGAGATCATTTCAGCAACGTGGTCCACCCCCACGTTTATGTCATACTGCGGGCAGAAGATCATAATCGCGCTGCAAGGAGCACAAGCCTTCGGGCTGCATAGCAGAGCGCTGGAGGATTTTCCACAGCAGATCGCTTATTAGCGATGAATGAGGACGATCAGCGAGCTGAATGTGATTTGCATTGCAATTAGCAACTTGCTTCTTGCTTCGAGATGTTTGGGGTTTTCCAATAGATAGGGTTAGGTGATGATGGGATTTGGACATTGTAGCTAGGGATTTCTATGTTTTAGTTGCTCTTGGACTCTTGTGCCTTTGGACTATATATTTGGACATTTATGTCTATAATAGGCTTGCACATGAGGGTGAGGACCCCAGATAGGAACAACGCCGAACAACAGGGACAGTATCACATCATCAGGGACGCGTGACCTGACAAGCTCGGAACTCACCCATGGAGCACCCAGCGCCAAGGCTTCAGTGCCATGCGTCTGGAGTTAGTAGGGGCAAGGGGAGGAAGAAAACTGCATTACACAGGGTGAAAAATACATTGAAGTGCATGCGCGGCGGGGCTTAAGTGTATTTTGAGAAATTGATTTAAACCATTGCTCTCAGCAACTAACGTGATCATCAGCTTGATTGCTTGATGAAGGAGGCAAAAGTGCGGAAGGCATTCAGGCGGGTTGAGCCTGAATTCCTCGCCCCCCTACGGGAGCCCGAGACGCTGGAGGCTCTTGAGGCACTTCATCTGAGTGGGGAGGGGTTGTCAGCACCAGTGCGGGCAGTCCCACTACTGATGCTGAAGGAGTGTCGGCGGATGCCGGTGGAACCAGGCCCTCGCTGCTCCCAGCTCCGCTGGTTAAAGCATATCATCGTCGTCTTTGGCGTCAGCCGGAGATGGTGTCAACCATCCAACATTGTGAGCAGATCATGTCCAACATACAGTGTGCGTGGCAAGGTAGAGCTTGCCGTGGCGCATAGACACGCGTAGCTGGTCGTGCATCTTAAGCCTGGAAGTGGAGTACGCATGTGTGTATTTATGCGCGCGGTTTGCAGGCAGATGCGGCACACGTTAGGTCGCCCCAAGAGGATGGGGCCGCCTCGTCGGTGGCCCGAGCGGGAGTCGCACGCACGGAGTGCAGGGGGGCGCCGATTCATGGTTCTTCCATCCGGTAGTGTCCCCGCGCACAGCCATCTCCTGGAGATATATATATACCTGCTTTGCAGGACCTGTGATTGCGTTTATAGGTGATTATGACGCGATCATAGATGCAACAACCCTGGGACATAATGGGTCTAATCTCCTAGTTCTGGAACCTATTCAGCATTGTTGAGATGCTGACTCAGCTCCTGAGTTCGTTATCTAAAGCGTATAGATTGCTCGTTCCGCAGCGCCTTGCTTCACTCCCAGGCAGTCTTATGAGTGATTCTATCTGAAGCTGGCGACTGCCCGCGGAGCAGCCTTGTCCGTGGAGAACTCTCGGCATAGTTATCGGGGTTCCCCAACTCTAACATTCTGGCTTTTCCAATACCCGCACTTTGGTTTAGAAACCTTTAGGGCTCTTTCGTTGCAGCTTGAGTGCTTATTGCTGGGCATTTTAGCTAGGGATGTTTCATGGTGGACATTTGAATTTGGACTCTTGATTGGGCGCGGCACGCGTATTTATCTATTCGAAATGTAATGGAAATTACACCGGCAAAGTCTGCCCCACTACACGTGTCGAACCCTGCGCCAGCTCCAACCGAAGCCAGCCCAAGCCACGCGCGCGCCATATCACGTCGGGGCTTTGGGGACTCCGTTCGATATGGACGAACCAGATAGCACCCGTAGCCGAAATTGTTACTAACTCGACCCGCATATGGCACTGCATGCCCGCCCCAGGACTGCTGCGCTTGCCGGCGAATATCAACTCCGGTGACTTGCATGTATGCATGTGCATCAAAATAGAGTATCGAGCGAGCACAGTGCAGTGAATGCTGGCATGCATATATAAGCATGCATCAAAAGGAAAACATGGGAAGGTGGAGGGGTGGCTATTTCATACTCAGGTAGGGGGCTCAAGCACAATCAATGGCTGAAGGCATCCAGAAATGAAGAATGGGTCGGTGAAGGCCTGACTCAATATACGGGCATACACATCTCATCACAACTTCACGAGCAAAGATAGAATATGGCGAAGGGCGTGCAATGAACCTACGCTGCTCGCAAGTCTTCTAATTGAGCAATTGAGTATAGCTCGTCAAACTTAAAAAGTTCTCCGCAATCAAAACCATTCGTGTTAATTTCAGCCAACCATCCGCACGGGTCTGCAAGCCATGAACAACTAACAGACTTGCAAATATGCGGGTTGATAATTCCATCGGGCAGGAGCAAACTAATAGCATGTTCCTCTGAAAAAATATACATGCTACATGAAAGTATAATTATGACAATTGATTGCCGCTTGCTTCCTACCTCCAAAAAGATGACCACGGGTATAGTGTCAGCAAGTCCGCAGTCTGCTTCACATCCGAAACTGTCATACACCAAACATTTGACAGCCCACATAAATGCCATGTCACACACGCTGGACAGCATGCGGTCCGCTGACAAAAGCCAATCCACCATTCACAATCCTATAGAAGTCAGCTATGCATTACAGGAACAAGGTGGGGCCGTGAATGGGGAACGAACCCACCTTCCTACTTCGATGCATCTCAATTATCAGAGATACCACACGCAGTCATACATGATGCATCTTTACAGTCAAAAAACGAAATGCGGGGCGTTCGTACAGCTTTAGTTATTTTCACTGCAAGTCTGTTATGGAAATATTCCATGTTGGTGCTCAAGCCCAATCAAGCAAGACAAAGTCAAATAATTCAGAGGGGAAATCCAGCCAGTTGCAACGTGCGCTTAACCATGTAAAAACACACACATAATCAACGAGTTCCGTCGCCAAAGGAAGTCCAAGCCCATTTACTCACGCGCATGCATGCATACCTAGTAGGAATGCATCTAGGGTACCCAAGCAAGACATGAGAGATGCTCTAGAGGCTCACTGAACACAAGTGATAACGTCGATCGCTTGACTAGTAAATAAACCTACCCTCATGCTTAGCAATCGTTAAGCCCATGCACAATCCGAACTTACAATCAGAGTATATAGCAACTTACCGACCGATGCCAGGATTTTCCAAAGGCTCTTGGCATTTACCGTCACCACAGACCGGATCTGTCCATATCTCCACTACCTGGGCGTGTGCACAAACCTTAAAGAGCTCAAAAAGAAAACTACTTAAAGAATAGTCCACCGCGAAATGATGGATTGGAGGTGCCTGTTATTAGCAGGCAAGCGGGGTTGGCTCGTAAATAAATATACACACACTGAATGGCATGAGATCCGCCGATAAAGCCAGCCAACCATCATCCCAGTGGAGTGAAAAGCATTCAGAAGCAGGGTGGGGCCGTGGCGAGATACCATCATCTTCGACACACCGCATACCAGGTGCAAAGCAAACCCACCCACAAACACAGCTCACAGCCAAAAATGGGACCGGCTTGGGCGAATCGTCGAATCGCCGGACCCTAAAAACCCTGCTCTGCCGGTAGCGTGGCGTGTGCGGCAAACGCATTTGACCCACCACCGGGGGAGCATGAGCCTGCCTGCAGGTGTCCCGTGTGCTCGGAGAGGACGGGTGCGCATCCTGTGGCGATGGCCCGGCACTTGCGGGAGGCGCATAGGCCGGTTGATTACCAAGGAATGGATCTAACGGCCTTCGGATGTGCGGCGTGCCAAACGTGTGAGGTTGCGTATGTCAGTGGGGCTGAGCTGACTGCCCATCATAGCACTTACTTGTGAGCACATGAAACAGGGAGCGGATGCTGAGGTGGAGGCTGGTAGGGCCCAGCGGAGGGAGCGTCCAGTTGACCCAGTGATCCCTGAGGCATCGTGGGACTGGCTTCGGAGTCTCCCGTTCTCAAAGGTCTTTGCGTGCCCATTTTCCTCTATCTGCTCGGCATGTCCCGAAGCGTGCTAGGGACGAGTTTGCGGGGGTGGTGCGGCGGGTGCTGCGGAACCTCGAGGGCGACAGTGAGGACTTTTGGCGGCTGCTTGGTGTGGCGCCGTGGATGTTGTTGGCGCCACCGCCGGGGGCCAGGAAGAAGTCCATTCCAGCGGAGCTGGTGCGGGGAAAGGTTGCTAGATTGGTGGCTGGATGGGGAGTGGGAGGCTCTCTACAGTACCGCGGTTCCGTGGACGCCGGTGTGGCCGGCCCGTGCTTCAGAGGAGCGAGTTATGAGCTATATCATCAGCCTCATGAAGGAGGGGCAGCCAGGGAAGGCGATTCAGCAACTTGACCCTGGGGTCCTTGCTCCATTAACACCCGAGATGCTCGAGGCCCTGCAGACGTTGCACACGGTTGGGGACGAGCTGCCGGCGAGCGTGCAGGCGGCTCCGCTTGTCCAGGTAGAGACAGCCGTTGAGGCGGAGTGTCGGTGGATGCCGGTGGCTTCGGGGCCTGCTGGAGGAGACAGTTGAGGCGGAGTGTCGGTGGATGCCGGTGGCTTCGGGGCCTGCTGGAGGA
>LGRX02019165.1:0-12810 GCA_001247695.2 Cymbomonas tetramitiformis | reverse complement strand
TGGGGGGCTACTTACGATTGCCCCCTGATTTTTTTTGTGCCCCCTGAAAAATTGCCCCCTGAAAATGGTTTTCAGGGCCTGAAAATCACTTTCAGGGTCTGAACTTGTTTTATACTAGGCTAGTTATACACCTTAGAAAAAACTTCATGGATAATATAATTTTTACACCAATTTTCAGGGCCTGAAAATTTCGAATTCACACTCTTAAGATGCCCCCTGAAAATGGTTTTCAGGGCCTGAAAATATTATTCACTTTTCGTGTTATATAAAGTTTAGAATTATATTCTCATGTCCTCACCGCTCATTCTTTGGTTTGATCTGGAGGGTGCAGATGAGCAAGGGGGGCCATTCTTTGGTAAAAAGAAACATACCTTTGTAGAAGAGACAGATGATGGAAACTCGAAACGTAATTTTCCTACATGGACCACGCAAGAACGAAAAGGTTAGAACTCCAAGCCTAAAGAAAAGGAAAGATCGGACGTCCAAACAAAGAGGGTGAAAAGAAGATAGAAAGCACACCTTTATTGTGTGGCATCCCGGGTTTTCACCGAGACCTCAAGCTTGAGCTTTTTCTTCAAGCCCTGAATAAAAGTTCAATGCCTTAACAAGTTGTTGAGGGCCTTAACAAACCGCTCAAGGATCATTCTTTGGTAAAAAGAAACATACCTTTGTAGAAGAGATAGATGATGGAAACTCGAAACGTAATTTTCCTACATGGAGCACGCAAGAACGAAAAGGTTAGAACTCCAAGCCTAAAGAAAAGGAAAGATCGGACGTCCAAACAAAGAGGGTGAAAAGAAGATAGAAAGCACACCTTTATTGTGTGGCATCCCGGGTTTTAACCGAGACCTCCAAACCGCAGTTTGGCGCTCTGTTTGAGCTAATGCCACGTTCGCAATGCAAACTGAAAAAAACTGTCGTCAAAAAGATAGGGTTGCGAAGAGATCTCCCATCTCCTCGAAAGTTAACCAAATGAAGTGATGAAAATACTTAAATGGGGTAGATTTCCGCGAGGAAGACGCCGGTAAAGTCCAAACCGCCGTCAGAATAGCAGTTTTACCGCTATCGAAGGGTCTGCCGATCTGTGAATTTGTGAACAAGAGAAACTTCGAGTGCAAACGCGTATGATTAAGCGTAGCTAGTAAATTGTCATGTTACCATACAATATAACGGAAATAAAATACAAATCAACTGTTAGAAGATCGTAGTGCACCATCTCGTCGAAACTTCCCAAAGCCAAAGAGCGTTCCAAGCGCTAGCGTAAAACTCTTCTAGAGTGGCCCACAACAAGGCGTGGACATTCTGAAACAAAATATTGTTACCAAATAAAATAAAATACTGCGCTAGAGCTGCTTTAAAATGCCCCAAAGGGGTTCTTTCACCGCTTACCTGAAGCGCGGTCAAGTCCGAAGTGTTTCGAAAATTCAGGGGGCGCTCCACTATAAAGTTGATTTATATATTTTCAAGAGAAAATCTTGTGATGGTTGTATAATTTCTGCACACTGCCTCTGCCCCCTGAACTTTTCATCGTAAGTCTCCCACCAACTGCCGGAACTACTGCGCTCGGCGCTGCTGCGTCATTTCACCCAGGGTAGTTTTTCCACATGTGCATGCTACATGACCTAATTTACATAATATACACGCCTGAGAGACCTCCATTTTCGGTTGGTATGGAGCTGTCGGCAACACTTTTTCTGAAATACGGAATGTTTGTCGCTCTGTCGTTTGTTGACGGTGAGATCGCGGTCGGATTCGAATTATTCCGCGCCTTGTTGTTTGTTCTTTTTACAATGGCACGTCGAAATAATTACTTAATAATTTCGGTTGTTTGAGTTTTTTGTTGATTGGGCGACCTGGCCAATAAACAGTTTTTCTAATTGAAATAAAACGTTTTTGGAGAAAATAATCATTTAATTTTAAAATCAATACTCAAGACACGGTACTTATAAAAACACTCAGGTGGCATTATTTGGCGGTATATAGAACCAATGCCACTTCCAACAGCTCACTGCTATTCGATAGTGTGCCCTGCACTGTTTTCTCTCAGAGAATTCAGTGGCTCTTGCTTCGGGAGGCTAATATACGAAGGCAAAGAGGCAAGGAGAGTATTCCGAAGAGCACCCTGATTTCCACCTCCTCGTGTCCCGCAACACACCAGAGTTTAGGCCATACCACCAATCGAATACCCAAGACACACAGGTGAGCCCGGACTCAGGGCGACACAGCACAACATGGCAACATGATGCCCATGATCAAGATTACAGTTAGGTACCACAGTGCCTGCAGTGAGATTCCCAGGAAAGTGAAACAGATTCATAGACCGTTGCGTGCCATGGTAGTACCGCCTCATTCTTTGGAAAGCCGTCAACCAGAAGCAATGCCAGAAGTAGGAGCACCCAAATTTAATTCGTGGTGCTAATCTGTCTACGAAGAGGCGCACCTTGGGCCTGGGCAGAGCAAAGGCCTTCCCGAGGTTCCTGACAGTTTGCCAGCCTTCTTCATTGGGATGATATTCTGAGTGAGAGTCCGATCGTCACCCTTTGTCAAGGTCAGCAGAAGTACATAGCTTACTGAGAACAAAAGGGTAGCACACCCGCAGAATACGCAAGGGAGAACAACAAAGTAAAGGAAACCCCAACGTCGTGTCTAGATGTCGGGTGTCAGAACTGAACCCTGGCCATAAGGATTCAGGCAGACCCTGGGGTTATAAATAGGCGTTCTCCGCTTCAACTTATCACTTTTAGGGTTTTGGCGTCCCAAGCAGATGTAAACAGAACTTATTTGCAAGGTCCCGTTAGTGGAGGTACCTGCGATAACAGCGCCTGGGCTTCGCGCGAAGATGCGAGATCGTGCGGGTATTTTGCGCCTCCGTTTTCCAAGGCGTCCGTGAGCACCTATGCTCGCGACCTTCGGCACGTCAGCTTCGTGCGAATTTAGCGCATGATAAACCATGGTGATGCCGTTGAGGGAAACGATGAGAAAGCACGACTGCATGTCTCAACGAGCGCACTGATTGAGTTGATGCTGCCGATGTAGCTCGACTGTAGCTCGACTCCGCGCAAAGCACATGAAGCGCACGAGCCAACTTCAATGACGAAGGTGGCCCCGGAAGACCGAATACGGCTGTGCAGACTCACCAGCTTATCCGCACCCCCTCTGATGAGCACCTTAATCATTGCCACATCGTCTGCGTTGGGAACAGATATCGACTCAGTATTCGGCGCTCCAAAGCGCAGTTCAGCGTTCCCCGCTACACCTCGAGCAAGACTAACAAGCGTTCACAGAGGCCGCCCTGGCTACAGTTTACACGCGCGTTCCGAGTAGCGCAATGGACATAGCGAAAGCTGGGGTGCAACACGTGGTGCGTCAAAGCAAACGCGCCACGTGTTACCTTTGAGAGCAGCGAAGTGCAATGCGGTGTAGCCGCACTTATCTGTCATGTTGGGCTCAGCACCATTTGCGAGCAGCAGCTCCGCGATCTTCGCCATAGAGCCACAACTAGTTAGTGCTTATAAATATGTATGGAGCACATATAATGATTGCAGAAAAGAGAACATATGCATATCTGGTCAGTAACTTTTAACGAAGCAACTGTAACGACTGTAACTGATCTGCCAACCATCCAAGTACCTTCAGTGACCTACACGCTCCTTTGAGCTTCACTTTTATACGCGGTCACCAAACGCACTGAGGAGAACCAGGCCACCATGTGGTCGCAGGCTCGCCAAAACACAAGTTACCTTCGATAGGCCTCTGGCTGCTGCGCATATCAGAGGAGTCTGCCCGTCCTGCAGAGGAATGCAACCGAGCACCACAGTTCTAGATATAACCTGCACATCAGTGTAGTCGAATCGCAAAAGAAACGCGAATATATCACGCAGGTGGAGAGGGAGAGGGGGGGCGACGTTATAAAAATATCGCTTTGTACAAGAATTACCTTTCCACGATCGTTACAAGCGAACCACCGGTCATCCCTGTCGAGGGGTTGGAGGAAAACCCGTACGCCTTCGATATCTCCTACCCACACTAACTTCTCCAACTTGAGGCCCAAGCCCGGAGTTGCAGGCTTTCTGGTCACCGGCTCAGGAGAAGTGCCGTGAACCGGGGCAATGCTTTTGTCCTTGGTTTGCTTTTTGCCGCGGATCCAAGGCATGACGTCGATCCAAGGCATGGCTAGTAGCTACTCGGGTTGATATGTGCTTGTGACACGACGAGAGTATGGTATGGGAGTGGAGTGTAGTTTTCTGACACTCGAGTTTGCTCAGTTGATCAGTATACGACAAATTTCGCAATGTGTCTTTGTGGGCAGTGTACTTGTGTCACCCTATCGTATCCCCGCCCCGTCGCATGTTTTTGTTGATTCGTGACACTCTATTAAAGAATTATCATTAAAATAATCATGGGATAAGTCTACATCGGGGGCCGACATTTCATTTAAATCCACATCGGGGGCCGACATCTCATTTTAATCCACATCGGGGCAGACATCATTTTGTCCACATCGGGGTAGACATGTCATTTTAATCTACATCGGGGGCTGACATCTCAATTTAATCTACATCGGGGGACGACATCTCATTTTAATCCACATCGGGGGTATGCATTACATTCGACATCAGGATATAATATAAACGAAACATAACTATGCAAATCCAACCGGTAGATATGTAAATCATATCGCGATGAAAATATCTACGAGTTGGATTTGCGAAATAATGTTTTTTGGAGGGTCCAGCAGTGAAGAACTGTTTCATTTCGCCAAACAAGACAGTCTTTCATCGTTTGCGGCACCAAAAAACATTATTTCGCAAATCCAACCAATAGATATGCTCATCGTAATACGAGTTACATATCTACCGGTTAGATTTGCGTAGTTATGTTTCGTTTACATTATATCGTTGCGTGTGTCTTCTGTCTACGCATGCTATGAAATGTTAACCCCCGATGTGGATTAAAATGAGATGTCTACACCCGATGTGAAATGTTTAGGCTTGTCAGCCCCCGATGTGGATTAAAATGAGATGTCGGCCCCCGATGTGGATTTAAATGAAATGTCGGCCCCCGATGTAAACTTATCCCAATAATCATTATATGATTATGTCTCTCTCGTATGTATCTCTCGTGTCTGTGACATTCAGGGTTGAGGGTTTTGAGTTTTGAGTGCTGAAATGGTGAGTCGTACTAATCGCTACCCCAGATGCGGCCCCCAATTCCAAGCTCCCCACCCTGCCCCCGGAGCAACCACCCCAAATGCTTACTTTGGCAATCTTCTAGCATCTCGTGGCATTTCCAATTGCCACAGTCGAAGAGACGCCAACGCTGAACGCACACCGACCATACGCGCACGCTAGAGCTGCCCAACTTAATGTCAGGGTTATGACCGATGACATATGTGTCATACATGTCATACGTGTCATACCTGTCATATATGTCATACATGTCATACCATGTCATGTCATGTCGTGTCATGACATATGTTATAATGACATACAGTCGTCAGTACGGTCGACTGTGACATGTACAATCATCATTTCTGTCATCCACTTAAGGTGAGTGACACCTGTCATCGAAAGGCCAGTACTTGGCATTGAGATGGCGAAGCAAGATGCGAGAAAACACTGTCAGAAAACAGACAGGTCAAACAGGAAGCACTACAACGCTCAGGGTGTCGCACTCTCAGAACCCCTCTCAGTATACAGAAGATATAATATATAGTTCTAGTATGCTGAGTATGATGCGAAATGAGCTAGTGTGCTCTGTCTCATCTGACAACCGAGCTCGATCAGAGGAGATGACAATCAGGTCAGTGAAGTAGTCAGAGGAGTCGAGCGGTATCGGTGATGACAGCGGTCAGGTCGAGTCGGTGATGACTGCGGTCATGACGGGTCGGTGAAGACAACTCTGATGACTGAACTCGGACTGAATGTCAACTCCAGCACACCACCTCGAGTGAGGTGGTCAGACCAATAACCAATCAAACCAAGATACATGCCACTAATCCAGTGCCAGAACCAAAATGATGGAAACGGTGGAACTGCAGTCACACCGTGTCAAGGCTGAAAACCCCAAAAAGCTGGTCCGTAGACCTAACGTCCTGACACGGTCAGTAATCTGTTCCTGGTGCCACCCTGCTGTCGGGGGAATAGTGATGTGCCATGTCTCTGGAGGTCCACACACCGTGGCTGCAAGCTATCCGGGGTGCTTCGTCAGGGTTAGGATAAGAAGTGCCGAAGCAGGTCCAGATCCGCCCGTCACCGGTAAGACTTACTGCACACGGAGAATGAAGGAAGAGATCATGACTGACAGCAGCGGTGGCTCTCACGGTCGGAACAGACACTGTAGTGATATGGTGATTATTGCAGTGTAGCTAATATCATAGAATGAGCTCGGAGTACCAATGTATCCATATACACAAATGCATCAATGAGTGCCATGTCATTTTCTTTCTAATACAGTGATTCCGATTCTAAGGAAACAGTAACTAACATAAAGTAACCAGCCACAAGTAAGTTTCAATATAAGCCAGTACCTGCAAAACACAGTCAGCTACACAAACAACCCAAAACAGGAAAACAGGAAAAACAAGGTACTCACAGTCAGATCATGCTGCTGCTTTCTGAGCACAAGAAAATCATTTCTGAATTAATGCAGCCTGAGCCTTGCCCATGGCCATATATTGCTGGAACATCTGGATAAAGTAGGGCTTCATGTCCTTGACTGGAGGAACTGGTTTTGTATAAGGGTCTGCCAGGTTCTGAACTGATGGAACTCGGGCACACTGAATCCAGCCCAATTTGACAAAGTCTCGGAGAACATGAAACTTGATAATCACATGCTTCACCTTCTCGGAGAGGAGGTGATGCTCAACAATAGATCTGCATGCATCATTATCCAATAGTAGAGGAATAGGTAACTCCAGGCGGGGCTGAGCTGAAGCCATACTGATATATTCTCTGTTTCGGTTGTTCTGGAATCTGAGGGGATTGATTTCAGCTGCACTGAGCTCATCAGGAATTGTAGGAGAGTCCAGGCGAACTGAGGTCAGGCCGTTTGCTGGTTTGTTTTGTTTTTCAAGCAGACGCCTGCGCACTGAGGATGTCTGGAGGGAAGGCATGTCAAAGTGAATATCTGTAGCTGCTCTGTCAAGGTACTGAATAGCGTGGTCAAGATCGGAATCAAGGGGCTGCTGGGTATCAATACGGTGAGTAATAGAACCAAATATCTCAGTGAGCATAAACATCAGTGACACCAACCGCTGAGCTGCCGTACTGGTTGCAACATACTCTGACCCAGTGGAGGAGACCTCAGTAATGGCCTGTCTCCCTGAGTGCCACTGCAAGATCATACCGGCCAGAAATATCACGGAGCCAGAATAGGACCGGGCATCATTCTCTAAGTCCCTGGCTAGGTCAGCATCTGAATAACAGAACATGGTGATGACCTTGACCGGAGTCTCGGGATAGTAAAATGCCACAGAATAGTGTGCCGTGCTGTCCATATACTGCGCAATTCTGATAAGAGCCTTCATAGACTCCTCAGAAGGGCATGATACAAACTGAGCCAGATAGATCACAGGATAGTAGCAATCAGGTCGTGAGCCACGGGCCAGCCATAGCAGTGAGCCGAGGATAGATCTGTAGCTGGGGACAAGGGACAGGTCTGGATCTGCTGGTTTCTTGATGATGAGCTTCGGGTCCATAGGAGTCCTGTAGGAATGAGCAGTAATGTCGTTGTTGGCCATCAAGTCCTTGATCTGTCTGGACTGGCAAAGGTAGATACCAAGTTGATCCTGTCTGACTCGCATCTGGAGAACCGAAGTGACCTCTCCGAGATGCTTAGCCAGAAACCTGGCTCTGAATGCTGCCCAAAATGCATCCTCAAGCTCTGTACGGGCGACCAGTATGAAGTCATCCACATAGACAACACACATAGCCTTGACCAAATCAGTGTAGATGAAGTAGATACAGTCATCATGAGAGGACTGTCTGAATGTCACATCGCCGAACAGAAAGCTGAGCATGAACTGCTTAACCAGTCTCTGCCAGGAAGCACCAGCCACCTTAAGGCCATACACTGCATAGTGCAGTAAAGCACCACCGAACCCCTGATAGGTGTAACCAGCTGGATATGATACCCATACCGGAACGTCCAGCTTAGCATTCATAAAGGCCTGGGAGACATCGCGAAGTGGCTCATCTTCAAATTGAAGATGCTGCCGAAGATGAAGGCCAGTCTGAAGGCATAAAGCTGCGGTGTGGTACAGGTGGTCTCCCACGGAAGGTAGCCGTATGTCTGCTTACCATTTGCACACAGTCTGGTTTTAAAGATCTGCCGTGTGCCAGATGGTGCTGAGGGGTCCGGTTTGAAGGGTCTGGAAAACACGAAGAGAGTGGTCAGGCCTTTGGTACCCGAGGGAAGGTGCCCCGGGACCATTTTATTGTCGGCGGCCAGACCAGCCACTTCGGCATCCATAGCCTCCTGCCACTGAACTGCCTCTGGGGTGGAAAGTGCCTGCTTGACACCATGGACTGGTTTGAGCTGGGGTGCAGAAATATTGAACATGTGCACCACCAACTCTCTGGGTCCTGATCTGATGAAACTGTCTGCTGAGGTGCACTGCTGTGGAATGTACTCGGGGCGGACATCTCTGCTGTGATCATCGGAGAAGGGAAGGAAGGCGGCGGCATGGGTGGACGGAAAGATGACAAGGGCAGCAGGAAGGTCCATGTGCCAACCATAGGTAGACTCAGGAGTAGGCTCAAATATTACACCATAAGGTGTGCTGCTGCCCCTATCGGTGGAGATAAGGATAGCACCATATGACGGGTGCTTGCGGCTCTCTCGGGCTCTGACAACTGTCCAGATCGGATAGTGCTCATTGACCGAGACGGTCTTCCTATAGTGTGCGACATACACCAGCAGGTGTCTGTAGTGTGTACCGTCGGGCCTGGACTTGACATAATGTACCACGTCAGTCCAAGTATTGTCCCTCGACGGAACAGAGAGAAGCACACAGCCGTAAGACTGTCGGTCGGAAGTGCAGTAGTATGAGCTGATCCCGATGATGCTGGAATGAGTACAGTCGAGTGTCTCTGAGAAGGGAGATGGCCTGATAAAGGTAGCATCAACCTCTCTGTCAGCCGCCATAGTGTCTGGAAATGCTGACATAGATCTGCCCAGGTGCTCATAAGTAGGTATCCAGTGTGGCTTGCCCGCAAGGTGAACTGTGCCGTCGGTGGTATCTAGGATTTTGTAGGCATTAGAGCCCATAGAGATACCAACCATACGGCCTGCCCATGACATGTTCTGAAGTTTCGATGAGATGCCTGGCTGTCTGCTGTTTCTCTGCTGACTGTCCATAACCACATAGCAGTGTGCACCAAATGCACGGAGACGACGGTACTGAAAGTGATGACCAGTCATAGTGTGAATCGGAGTAGTCACCACTTCCTTGTGTGGTGTAATGATCCACAACAAGGCACCATGCTTAGCCGCAAGCGGCCAGTAGCTGAGGTCGAGTCCAGAAGCCGTAAGGATGGATCGTATCATACGGGACAAGATGCCAGTGACATTCTCCGCATAAGGATTGTCCGTATGGACTGTGGGAGAAGAGGTCTGGTGGATAATGCCATGCTGCTGATAAGCTGCCCGGCATTTGGCATCTGCCATCTCAGGTGCACAATCAGTCCTCAGCACCATACCGGAGTCTGAGACTGTAGAGGTGGACAAGAATAGCTCATCAATACCGTAGGAGAGGGATATGGTATAGCCAATGAATCTCAGGAGACACACATAGTAGTCTGCCTTAGAGGCAACGGTGAACACAAATAGGTATCTGGTGGAGATGTCAATGAAGTGGATACGGTATCTGTGCCCATTGTAGCCAATGGGTGAGATCTAGGTTGTGCATAAACCGTTAACCGGTTTAAACCCGAGGGGGTCATTTCAGGTTTAAACCCAGGTTTAAACCCCCGGAATTCCCCCCCATTGCAGCCGTTGCCATATACGGCGTGTACGCGCCATACGTGACCTAGCGACGCGACGATGCTACCTGGCCGATAAATAAATCCTACGGCTTACACTCCGTTGGTACAATCGTTTGATCGCGTGCACAAAATCTGTTGTCACTTGTATCGTTGTATGGAATAGGAGACGAGACACGAGATAGAGAGCACGCCGTACGATTACCAAACGGCTACTCGCACGGCTGCCAGAGAGCAGACTGAATTTCAATATGGCGTCTACCCCTGTTGTATGCTTAACAATGAAAAGACAACATGGACCCTTTGATATGCTTAGCAATGTGAAACTAGACTTAACATTGTGAAACTAGGCTTAACAGTGTGAAACCACAAACCGGTTTAAACCAGAGGGGGTCATTTTAGGTTTAAACCCAGGTTTAAACCTAGGGGGGGTAGGGGTTTATCACAACCCAGGGTGAGATGGGGCCTGTCATATCTGAGGCCCATTTCCGGGCTGGCTGCTGCTGACTGGTACGGAGTCGGTCTCTGCTTGGGGCTGGTTTTTGTTTGAGGCCCGTCATAGCACAGACTGCACACCACTGAGAGCAAGCTGTAAGTGAAGCAAGAGCTGCTCTGGAACACTGTGGTCTGCCCAAGTCTTGGCATATGGTAGAGGCGGAGGATACGGGTCATCGAAGCATGCCCGAGAGCATCATGCAGCTCAACAGGAGGACTGACCCTGATCGGGGTATGGCGGTCTCGGTAGAGGATGCAGATGGGAAAGGGTGTGCCATCGATGAAGACCCGACCAGGTCCACCGTCGAAACCAGCTGGGGTGAGAGGGTGTGTAGAGGTGTACGTGTGCCTCTCAAGATAGCTGAATAACCCCGTAGTACCAGTAGGCCAGATATGTAACACGTCCATAGTACAGGTCTTATGCCAGACCCGGTGGGATGGCATATAGTAGGGAACTATCCAGAAATATACAGTATTATGAGGGTCCAGAGGAAAGTCAGCATTGCCTTTAGTGAAAAGGCGGTCCAGCATAGATACAGAGGATGGCGGATTAGCATAGAAGTAATGACCAGTCCACTGGATGGAGAAGATACTGTTCTGACTGTGATAGTGCTGCAGAGCAGGGTGATTATTACCCTCTCCGACTGGGAGAGAGTCGCCGAACATGGAGATGTCAAAGGCTGGAGTCCCCAGCTTGGCCGTAGCCGTAGGAGACCCATGAGTAGTAGCCCAGGCACTGTACTGCGCAGTGGAAGCGTGGTGGGCCCATAACCTGCGAGCAAACACTGTCAGAAAACAGACAGGTCAAACAGGAAGCACTACAACGCTCAGGGTGTCGCACTCTCAGAACCCCTCTCAGTATACAGAAGATATAATATATAGTTCTAGTATGCTGAGTATGATGCGAAATGAGCTAGTGTGCTCTGTCTCATCTGACAACCGAGCTCGATCAGAGGAGATGACAATCAGGTCAGTGAAGTAGTCAGAGGAGTCGAGCGGTATCGGTGATGACAGCGGTCAGGTCGAGTCGGTGATGACTGCGGTCATGACGGGTCGGTGAAGACAACTCTGATGACTGAACTCGGACTGAATGTCAACTCCAGCACAAGATGAGTCTTGAAGAACCGAAGTGTTCTGAGAAGACGATGTCTTCGCTTCAAGCATGAATTGAACAAGCATGCGGGTATCACATGGCTTACGTCGATCAGCCGATACTGTTGTTCACCCAATGCCATCGGGTTCACAACCCGATTGTGGTAGCACTTGAGAAGTGCGGTGGCATTGCGGTATATGAGGTAGCATTGAGCTACAGCAGCACTTCTGGAGAAGCGTCTGCACTCATACCCACATATACTCTGCGCGTGCTGTTATCGTTCAATAATAGCCGTGCTATCATATCGCTCACATAGCGATCCCTGAGATTGGTATTCTACTCGTCAAGGCGACGAACGAGAACACATCAAGTGTGAGTGCAGCAGTAGAGATATATTGCATTTTGTGTGTGCAACAGGTTCGCGGATCGCGTATACATACAAGCGCCGCAGTCGCACATACACGACATATACCGCATAATATCAACCGCTGCGGAATAGACAGCGAAAGGAGTGTGCGAGGAGATATCGTCGCAAACGCATTTGTTCGCATATACGCCGTCAGAGGATATCAGCGCGACAAGGTGTGCATACAGCATACAGATCGCACATATGCGCTGCTATCATTCGCAAAATTGTACGATATGCGACAAACTGACGCGAGGATGATCAAATCGTCATCAGAGTATGATCCGTACGCGAAATGGCATTCGTACCATATGCCATACATAACTGCGACAGATATGTTCACCATTCGCAGCGCACACATCAGCGACTTTGATAAATCGCCCACTAGCACTAAATTGTTCAGTGCAGTTTACGCATCAAAATCTCGTCATTTCAAATGGTGCAAAAATCACTCGTCTACGCGCATTATGATTTACCTTGACAGGATATGTACATACCTGCTAGATTCATCATGATCAGATGACGCGCGATGATGGTACATATGTATGCAGCATGCTATACAAAATCTGTGATGCTTGCACATAAGAGATGATATTTATCCATTCACTGGCAGATTTACATACAAGTTTGCAATCATATGTGTGTGTATCATATGTTGTGTGTGTAACCATAACACACACACACACACACACACACACATAATATGACATCAGATGAAAGTGAATGCTGTGCAACCATATATGTGTGCAGCAAATATCATATGTGTGTGCAGCAAATATCACATGTGTGTGCAATTATATGTGTGTGCAGCACTTATCACACACACACACACA
>LGRX02019164.1:22188-36667 GCA_001247695.2 Cymbomonas tetramitiformis | reverse complement strand
CCCTGCCATCTGCACCCTGCCATCTGCACCATGCACTCCACATCGCATATCTTGTAGCACAAGGAGTGTTGAGCATGTGGAAATAAGGATCTCAATGCATTTTGCAGGAGGTGATGGCTGACACGTTGCGTTTGGAGAACAGTGAGGGACGTGGTCCACGCACTAAGGGAGGTAGTGTTTTTTCTGCGGCGGCCCTGGTTTCCCTGAAGAGCGCGATGACTCGTGTGGACATGTATGAGCAGTTTGCGGTGTCTGCTTTCCCTCAGCACCGCTTGGTACCCGGCAAGAAGCTCTTTGGGGTGTTGGATGTTTGGCGAGTGAATGGACGGGGAAGCTTGGCGAATGAGCGCACACATTCCGTGTGGAAGAAGTTGGTGCAGAGGAACATGGCAACCTCGCTTGGAGTTCTCATCCTGCTTGAGGGGAGTTGCATGATGAATGCGAACATCCGAGAGACATTGCAGTTGGGCTATGGATGTCCCGGATTGTATGACTGGTGGTTGGCTCAGCGAAGTAATGCCCTGGCGACTCAGCTGCAAGGTGAAGAGCGGTATGCCTTGAGTGTTCCACCTGATGACAATGGTGAGTCCTTCTTTAAGGATGGACTGTTGGATTTCACTCGCCCATCAGTAGTAGCAGCACAAGAGAAGACGCGTCTCGCCGCTTTGATGTGCATTGCTAGCGGCACCAAAGCAGTGCAACATCAAGTACGGCGAGGCAAGACAGCCGAACGCGTCCGACAGTTGCGAGCCGCAAGAAAGAGTCTGGCCATTGCTGCCCCTTCATCCGGTGAGCCCCCACTACCCGTCGCACACAAGAACCCATCTGCCCATCGCATGTCGACAACTTATTGCAGGCCCCTCAGCCGCTACACTGCCCCCCCCCAAGCAGCATGGCCTTGGAGCCATCTCGCGTGACTTCTCAGCCCCCCTCCCTCTCAAGCCTCCCGCCTAGCCTCTTGTCTTTGCTTCCTGCATGAATCACATATGGAGTGAGGGATGATTTGATGAGTGAAGTGTTACATGCCCCACAGGCGTGTGCCCCCGCCAGCCTGTCAGATCGCTCTCTGGGCAAAGATGGCCTGGAGCCATCCTCTGTGTGACTTCACCCCCCCCTCTCTCAAGCCATGCCTAGCTCCTTTGCCTTTGCCTTGCATAATTCACAGATGGAGTGAGGATGATTTGATGTGAGTGAAGTGCTACATGCCCCACAGGCGCAGGCCCCTCATCAGCCGCCGCACTGCCCCCCCCAAGCAGCATGGCCTTGGAGCCATCTGCAGGTGACTTTTCAGTCCCCCCCACCCCTCTCAAGCCATGCCTAGCTCCTTTGCCTTTGCCTTGCATAATTCACAGATGGAGTGAGGATGATTTGATGTGAGTGAAGTGCTACATGCCCCACAGGCGCAGGCCCCTCATCAGCCGCCGCACTGCCCCCCCCAAGCAGCATGGCCTTGGAGCCATCTGCAGGTGACTTTTCAGCCCTCCCCCCCTCTCAAGCCCTGCCTAGCTCCTTTGCCTTTGCCTTGCATGAATCACAGATGGGGTGAGGATGATTTGATGTGAGTGAGGTGCTACATGCCCCACAGGCGCAGGCCCCTCAGCCGCCGCACTGCCCTCCCCAAGCAGCATGGCCTTGGTGCCATACTCTGGCGACTCCCTAACCCTCCATCTCCCCCCCTTTCTTCCCCACCTACCTATGCCTAGATTTGAGAGATTGCTTTGTCTTGCATGAACCTTGGATTCCCCTTGTGTTCAGGAAGCGCTGAGGGCGATCAATGGGGATGGGGTGGGGGATCGGCCAGGGTTGTCGTATAAGAGGCCCCCTTTTCCTATGACGAGCAAGCAAGCTACGTGGGGGAAATCCACCTCATAGAGGTGGCCTTCACGTGGGACACGCGCTGGTATGTGTCCCTTCACGACAAGCTCAACAAATACGAGCCCCTTATGGAGCTACTAAGATCCAAAGGATACAAAGTATTCTTTCACCCGATGGTTTTCGGAACCACGGGGTCAGTGTACGAACACAACGAGAGGGCTCTCACGCAATACCTCGGCTTCAACAAGAAGGAAGCGGAAGCCCTCCTCAAGAAAATCAGTAGCGTCGCGGTGGAATGGGCTGCCAAGATGTTGATTTTACACAGCAAATCGGAGAAGGAGAAGGCTCTAAAAAACAGCAAGAAGCCGCCTTGATAGTGCATGTGACTAGGGGCAGGCGTAACAGCTGTGCACCTTCAAATATCACGCTTCCAGTAGGAAGAGTCACATTTTTTCTTTTTTTCTTTTTTCTTTCAAAGTTATTGCAAATAAACCAAAATTTTCAAAACCCCGAAATTCCTCCGGCAACTAAGGGGTTAAGACTGTGAATCGTTTGGCGACGCCCTGAGACTGTGAATCGTTTGTCGACGCCTTGAGACTTTGATCCGTTCGGCGCCGCCCTAAGCCTTTGAATCGTTTGGCGACGCTTCGAGACAGTGAATCGTTTGGCGACGCGAGACTGTGAATCGTTTGGCGACGCCATGAGACTGTGAGTCGTTTGACGACACCCTGAGACAGCGGCTCGTTTGGCGACGCACTGAGACTGTGAATCGTTTGGCGACGCCTTAAGAATGTGGATCGTTTTGCGACGCCCTGAGACAGTGAATCGTGTGGCGACGCCCTGGGATTGTGTATCGTTTGGCGACGCCTTAAAACTGTGAGTGGTTTGTCGACCCCTGAGACAGTGAATTCTTATGCGACGCCATGAGACTGTGAATCGCTTGGCGACGTCTTGAGACAAGGAATCGTTTGGCGACACGAGGCCGGTGACTTTTTTGGCGACGCCTGCGAGTGAACCGTTTGGCGACGCACTGAGACAGTTAATCGCTTGGCGACGCCCTGAGACTGTGAATCGCTTGGGGACGCCCTGAGACAGTGAAATGTATCGCCGCGCCTTAGGCCTTTGAATCGTTTGGCGACGCTTCGAGACAGTGAATCGTTTGGCGACGCACTGAGACTGTGAATCGTTTGGCGACGCCATGACGCGGAGTCGTTTGACGACGCCCTGAGGCAGTGAATCGTTTGGCGACACCTCGAGACTGAGTTCGACGCCTTAAGAATGTGAATCGCTTGGCGACGCCGAGACTGTGAATCGTTTGGCGACGCCTTAACAAGCGTGAATCGTTTGGCGACGCCCTGACAAGAGTCGTTTGGCGACGCACTAAGAGATCGTTTGTGTGAATCGTTTGATGATTGGCGACGCCTTGATGAATCGACGCCCTGAATCGTTTACGTGTGTGAATCGCTTGGCGACGCCCTGAGACTGTGAATCGCTTGGGGACGCCCTGAGACAGTGAAATGTATCGCGACGCCTTAACTCATATGCTAGTATTTACCCCGGAAACGGGGTAAGATTAATTGACATATTCCTTGAATTTTAGCCCCATAATACCCCTCTATGGACCCCCAATGGCCTTGGTGGGTATGTCGAATGGACCGCATGAGAGCCACCGCCAAATACCTGTCGGGATTTCAGCGAAAACAATGGTATGACAAAGTTCGAATGGTATGTCGACCAAAGAGGTAATGAAACCCATGCTAGCATAGGAGTTAAGCCTTTGAATCGTTTGGCGACGCTTCGAGACAGTGAATCGTTTGGCGACGCCTTGAGACTGTCAATCGTTTGGCGACGCCATGAGACTATGAGTCGTTTGACGACACCCTGAGACAGTGAATTGTTTGGCGACGCCTTAAGACTGTGAATCGTTTGGCGACGCCTTGGGACTATGAGTCGTTTGGCGACGCCCTGAGACTGTGAGTCGTTTCGCGACGCCTTGAGACAGTGAATCGTTTGACGACGCCTTAAAACTGTGAATCGTTTGGCGACGTCCTGAGACAGTGAATCGTTTGGCGACGCGCTGAGATTGTGAATTATTTGGCGACGCCTTACGAATGTGAATCGTTTGGCGACATCCTGAGACGGTGAATCGTTTGGCGACGCCCTGAGACTGTGTATCGTTTGGCGACGCCTTAAGACTGTGAGTGGTTTGTCGACCCCTGAGACAGGGAATTCTTATGCGACGTCATGAGACTGTGAATCGCTTGGCGACGCCCTGAGACAGTGAATCGTTTGGCGACACACTGAGACAGTGAATCGCTTGGCGACGCCCTGAGACGGTAAATCGTTTTTGGGCGACGCACTGAGACAGAAAACGCTTGGCGACGCCCTGAGACTGTGAATCGCTTACAGTGGCACCTACAGGTATTCTAAATGGTGTTGTGGACCTCTCGCAGGGTGAAATGAAGCAGGTCGACGACGTTGTCAACCGGCTGGATATCAAGTATGGGACCCTTGCCGTGCATGACGCCTTTGTGCACGGTCTGGTAAGCGAGCCGTGCTTTCTCACCGCGGGGACCTTCGTCCGCGAGCATCTCCTCGGCCGAAGAAAACTCTGCTGGTCATAGTGGGTACTTCCACGGAAACACCATGCCTGCATGAGGAAGGTGAGCCCCCTCCATAATACTCTCGTAGGTTTGTAGGCTCGGTTGTGTCTCACCCTCTTCCCAGTCGTCAGTGCGGTGTAGGAAGGCTTTTTCGACTGTGCAGAACGAGCAGCAATTGTTATGTGAACATGTTGCCAGTCCATTGACAACATTTATCCACTTCATATCCCCTCCACCAGTAGTATTCACGATACATTCTTTGATGTCGACTGACAGTTTGTTCGTCTTCAGGTCCAAGAGTTCAGCGAGCACACGAGTCATGGCCTGCTTGATGTCATCATAGTCCTACTTTCCTTCGAAAACGACGAGACTCTCGTTACTCAGAGGTGAGTTCAACGATCAGAATGTCTGCGGGTCGTGATCCTCTGGCCGTTTTGTAATCCGTCTGTATGCAATCGTTGTTTGTGAAATGGCCCGAAACACATTTGCCCCGTCGCCTGCCACTTGCACCTCTATCTCGGTTGTATCTTCTGGTGGCGGGTTGGAGCAAACGCCCTCTTGCAACGCTGTGATGAGAGAAATTGTCACGCCGTGGCCTCCCGCGAGTTGTTGTGGGTTTGCTGTCTTGAAGTAGGCATTCTCAAGTGCAACCACACGGTGCTTGCTTGTGTGTGTCCCTAGGGACGGCATATACACTTCCGGTTTAACGAAGGCAGGCTCGTACACGTTCTTGTCTTCGTTGTATTTCCCACTTAAACAGTTAATCAAGTCTTGATACGACCGTTCAGGAAGAGCACATCGCAGGCGGATTGCAAGACCAAGCTCGGCCGTCCAGTGTCGCTCGATAACCCGGACCAGTTCTTGCTCTATTATGTGAACAGCGCGGGGTAAACTCCGTATCGCCTCAGCAAGGTATTTCCGATTATCCCTCCTGCTAAGTATGACCTGCATTGCTACCAGGCCGTCCGATGGTATTGTAAAGTTGTCCTGGATAAATGTCGTGATGTCCTGTGTCATACGGGATATGCGAGAAGCCTTGACAGAAGGCTTATCGTGTGGGAGGGGGAGTCGTTTGCGAGTGCTCTGCACGGCTTCCTCGGCTTCCTCGTCTGATGCAGGCTTATCATGGGACAATCTCGCATAGTAGTTGCCTCGAGCGCGCTCTCGGGCTATCTCATCTCTAGCCTCCTGAAGTACTGTTTTCTGTTGCTCTAAACGCTCTGCAAGTGTCTGCAGTTGAGTGTCTTGAGTTGTGATATTGGCCTACAGTACTGAATGCTTTCTCTCCACTCGGCTGGTCACAGGTGCTGCCTGACGCATAACGGGGGTCGGTGCAACAGTAGCCTCCACCGCCAGTGCTGTGCTAGCAGTGTCACGTGATTTCTTATTAGAACCCAGCTTGTTGCCTTTTGTGAACTTGTTATTAGACTTATTATTGCTACCCATGGTGCTAGAAGTAAAGTAAATTATGAATTATTCCTTCTATTCCATGACTTAAGTAGTGCCCTCCCCCAGTGTCAAAAGTACGGAAATTGCCACGTCATGGGTAGGAATCCTGAGCTGCCAAGTCAGCATATCTGATTCTTAAACTTAACTTAATAATTAAAATTGATACACAACATAGATTTGGACTCTTAGTATGCATATGCCCGATCAATAGTATGTACACACCCTCATAATGGTTATGCGCGGCATGTACCTACCTTTTTTAAAACAGCAAAAACAGTGTGATAACATTAGAATCCGAGAAGTCGAACATTACCAGTCGAAAGAGCACCATCGAAAATGGTATAGAGCACTTCATAAGGACTATATCGGAAGTATAAATAGCATGGTATTGATAACCATGAAAAACCCTAAGTGCTGTGAAACCCTAAGTGTTGGGATGCCATGTGTATTTGGTCATATATTTATGAATCATTATATGCGTCACGACGCACATATATATATATATATAGTATACTTCCTATCGTACCACGTTCAGGAAAGTGATAAGCAAAACAGGAGCACCCACCAAAGAAAAGGCAGGCCCTGGAAGAAAATCGGGACGGTAGCAACCACCGCACGGGGGAAAGATCAATTCGACTGCGCATATATATCAGATATTGATATATATGGAATACAAATATATATATATATATATTGTACTTCATATATCCGGGGGAGGGATGAGGAGGCTATGATGAGGGTGTGGGGGTGGGGGTTGGGAGTGAAACGTGGGGGTTCTAAAGCATAAGAAGGCGCTATTTTGGAGCAAGCTCAGCGATCGAAGATTATATCTGGCTATATGTGGAAGCGAGCGCCACAAACGAAGCGTGCAGAAAGTTGAAGCTGGGAAACCAATATACTACACAACCTTAAATGCTATATTCTTTGTGATCCATAACGCATGGTTTGACGTGACATATTTCCCATCGTCTCATGGAACAATAAGAACGCCAAGGCATTTTGTATATTTTCTGTGCTCAAAGGCTTTTGGGGGCTGTAAAATATGGATATGCATGATCAGCGGCTCCTTTCACTATGGTGTCCACGTCTGCTGTACCCAAATCAGATGGGATTTCGGTCAAAGTTGATACGATCGCCTTTGTTCCTGAACCAGGGGCATCTTCAGCTAATTAGATTGGCATCCTCCAACTAAACAACTTCAACACAACCAAAGGCACTAAAATGCAATCAGTCACATCAGGTCAAGTTGAGTCAAACATTCTAAGCCACAGTCAGGCACATCGGGGAGATGGTTTTAAACGTCTTGAATAGGGCTTCGAGGCTCACTAATCGAAACGCTAATCAATTCCTAATTGTAGCAAATGCAAGCGTGCAGGGCGGTGCTGTGCCATGGATCATACACTGAACGACACGAGGCCCGCCGACAAAAGCCAGCCCACCATCATCCCAATGGATGTGAGAAGTATTCTGGAACGGGTGAGGCCATGAGAAGATACCACCGACGCACACACATCTCAAACCAAATGCGATGCAGTATGGATGGATGGATGCATGTATGCTACTGATCATTGCCACACATACATTTTGCAAGATTGTGCAATATTACGCAGCGTTTGCATACTGATCCCAGGATGGTCAGGAGTAAACATGGATCATACACATACAAAGAACACAACACCATGGATAGTTCATAGCTATTCAGCATGCCAATGTATTATCCAATCACCACAAGCACCAATACCTAGTAACTGCTTGGCATCTGTAACTAGTAACTGCATACATGCTACCAGACGCACCAAGGAAACACAAACTTGGCACCGAATGATGCGAGATGCGCTAACCGAGGCGAGCCCGCCATCTCCCCACCAAATGGAAGACGCAAAAGCAAGGCGTGGCTGCGCCAAGTTACCAGTATCACACTTAATTAAGCGGTGTGGGGCTCCGAGGAACTCTTTCAACGTTGCACTGAAAGTCCCCTTTGCAAAGGAAACATGGCGGTGCTCAGGCTGAAAAAGAAAACCCATGGGATGCCAGGAGAAGTCCGGTTGCTCTCATCCGCGCTCGTGCAAGAGGTTGCTCTCATCCGCGCTCGTGCAAGAGGTTGCTCTCATCCGCGCTCGTGCAAGAGGTTGCTCTCATCCGCGCTCGTGCAAGAGGTTGCTCTCATCCGCTCGTGCAAGAGGTTGCTCTCATCCGCTCGTGCAGAGGTTGCTCTCATCCGCTGTGCAAGAGGTTGCTCATCCGCGCGTGCAAGAGGTTGCTCTCATCCGCTCGTGCAAGAGGTTGCTCTTATCCGCGCCGTGCAGAGGTTGCTCAAGAGGTTGCCTCATCAGCGCTCGTGCAAGAGGTTGCTCTCATCATCGCGCTCGTGTAAGAGGTTGCGGGGCTGGTGATACGATGGGCCCAAGGGCAGCTGAGTCAGAGGTGGTTGGCGCAGGGGGGTGGCTGGAGGGGGTGTGAGGGAAGGCGTGGAACTCGACCCAGATCATGGGGACAAGGCTTGACGGGAGGAGGTATAGAGGTTGGCGTTGATGGACAAGGCTTGAGAGGACGCCATTGAGGAGACGGACTATGGTACACAGGTCTCGTCTTATCACTTGAGCCTCCAAGATATCTTGGCAAAGGGAGACGGCCTCTGACTGCCGGGCCTAGAGCACTTGGTCTGGAGCTCTAGATTCAGGACCAGAGCGGGGCCTCACCGGAGCAGGCAATGTCCTTGCCCGAGGAAGGGGTGGCCAATTTGATGGGAGCAAGCAGGCGGATGGCTCAGCTTCTTGCGGTTGTAAGCACGGGGGGAGCTGGCGGGGAGGGTGTTGAGCGAGGTCCGGGTGAAAGGGCGGTGGGTGGAGTTAACACATGCCGGGCCCCTCAAAGCGGATGGGCACATCCCAGCAACGATGGCCACTTACAATAGGTTGCAGGGCAACATGCGGCGCCCCATCAGCTTCCCTGCCCACGTGGCAAGATTGCTGGCTGTTCCGGAAGTTGCAGTGATGAACGATTGGGCGCTGAGTGAACTATTGGTCGCCGGGAGGGCTTCGGTCACACAGGCATTTATGGTGGAGACGGGACCCCACGTATGAGCAATGCAAAACAGCACGTGCAATGTCCATGTGGAAGGTATGACTCAAGGTCACAGGTTGCCCGCTAGGAGCCCGACGCCAAGGCTGGTGGGAAGGGAAGGGTGCGTGCGGGAAGAAAGGGAGGGAGCAAAGGAGGGCTGCCACACACAAGATACCTGGGAACGGACATGTGACTTGGGTTAAATGTCATCGGAGCCAATTTGACGCCCTTTCTTGTGGATAGATCGATGCCCAAGGAGAGCCGAGCAGAATTCGAATTGTCCATGCGCATAAGTCTCACTGGACATCTGTATCTCATACCTTGGGCGCGGATCCGACTTTGCTCGCAGGGAAAGGTTTGGGAACAATAGGTGCTTGGGTGACGGGTGAGAAGAGGGGTATGCGCTAGTTCGAGGTTGGGTGTCCGTCGGGTGACAGCACATGCACCCCTAGGGCCTGTACACAAGGGTAAGAATGAACGAGCAAGTTGGGATTCTAAGAATGGCCTGTGAGTAACAATCGCCCAATGGGTATGAGTGCCCAACAAATGAAGAAGCATACATACACTTTGATGTGTTCTACTGAGTGAGTACATCATGAGTGAGCGTTCCAAATTTGTTGGGCACTCACTCACGATCGTTGTAACCGGGGCTCAGAGAGGGACCCTAGGTTATGGGGACCACTCCCATCTTTGCACGGGTGTGGGTCTCAATAGCAATTAGGGTTTAGGGTTGTTAGGGCACCCTAACATCTGGTGAGAAGCAATCAGAAACCGGGCGGGGCCGTGACAAGATATACCACCGACACATATACTTCTAAACGGAGGCAAGCATGGAACAAGCAGCAGCATGGAACAAACACACGTACACATCGAGTGCATCCGAACTTCCGTGGCAAAATGGTGCCACATGAATCGGTCCAAGGATACGCTCAAGACACACCGAGTTGCGTGAGGGGGCTCAGGTCAACCCACCAACATCTCAAAGGATGAAAAGAAATGGAAGAGCAAGGTGGGGCCCGTGGTAGCATTGAGGTATGCAAGGATCAAATTCCACAAAATCCTGAGATTCTTTTCCAAACGCCTCACGCCAATCGAGTCCATCCCATCAACAACCTCGTGGATGAAACGAGCGTGCAGCACGAGCAAAGCGAGATTGCGATAGTTAGGCGGCTGGGGGCTCTTCCATCAGTGCAGGTCTACAGTGGAGGGTAGTCACGCTCTGAGCAGCGTTCCCCACGCGCCGAAACCGACGACGCCGCGCACCTGGAGAGCCAGGCAGCGTATCACTTCGAACAACTAAGCGATGGCGTTCGCTGTGCGGGGTCCACATTGGCTCTACATTCCTGACGTTCACCGTCTGAACTCCCTGAACAACCCCCGGACGATGCAGCCCTTGGCATAGGGCTACTACAATCGCGAAGATCCACCTCGCACAAGCCGGTGCGAAATTCAATTTAAATTCCCGCCAGTATACATTTTTGCCACACTCCAGTACAGATCGTTTAATACCTTCGCAAACAACAAAAGGTTGGAGAAGTCGTTCTTCATGCTCTGCACCTGGTTTTCGTCCTGAGGGAAAACATTAGCGTCGGTTGAGAAGAGAAACGCTGCATGTTCCAAGTCAATGAATCGCCGAGACTCAAAAACAATTGTTGAAAGTGGGCCGCAACGTTAGGGTTGAACGAAGGCTGCCACTCTCGAAGTGGTTTGGTACAGGCATACTTACAAGTGAGAGGCCTGCCAGTTGTGCTACGCGCCGAATGGTGGCTTCAGATACACTTGACGCATCGCCGGTCTGCGGGGGAGAGAGATGCTCATCTTTAATAACGGATTGCCATAGCGGAAATGTGAAACATCAGTCATAGTCGTCTCACAGGATCCCCGTCTTCAATGAAAACAGAAAATTGAGAATCAAGTATTTGCGCACCGAACACGGCTGTAATAACTCGAGCACCGACCATTCTGCTATGTCAGGAATAACCTGTTGCAGTGGCAAGAGGTGCCCAAGTGAAATGGGCACGGCTCCCTGAAAAGCCTTAAGCGTTAAGACTGAGATGAAGCGGTATTCGTAAGAGATTCCAACGTTTAAGCTGGCATGCAGTCAGGGGGCAAACGACTAAGCTCACCTGAGCGACGTCTGTTGTGGTCGAAGCTGTCCCTGCTTCAACAAGAGGTTATGACAAACCATCTCCCCAAACCTTAGTCCTGAACGCCAAGGGGTACCTGCTCCTCGAGCAGAATGCCCTCAATCCAAACCTAAGATCTAATGAGTTCTTGTCCAACGAAGCAAATGCATACTAACTCTACGGGATCAGTTTCCTCTCTGATCCAGCTTGGTAGCTGT
Source organism: Cymbomonas tetramitiformis (assembly GCA_001247695.2). Classification (NCBI taxonomy): domain Eukaryota; kingdom Viridiplantae; phylum Chlorophyta; class Pyramimonadophyceae; order Pyramimonadales; family Pyramimonadaceae; genus Cymbomonas; species Cymbomonas tetramitiformis. The sequence continues at coordinate 25,393 of LGRX02019164.1, read as the reverse complement.
TTAAACGAACTCACAGAGTGTTCTTGGCGTGAGCTGTTGATCACCTGCTTGACGGAGCGTGTCACCACGGGAAGAGCGAACCGCAGTTCTGAGCGGACATGGGGCGCGGAGGCGAGTACGAATGGCGTGCATCTGTCTCTGAAACTTCCTTGTGTTGTACGGTAAGAGCACACGGATATGCTTCCCGTCTCGGCCTGCTGGCATGAGTTCCGGTTTCAGCAACTGTGCGAGGTGAGTAGACTGCAGTTACAAGCTACCTTCGCTTCGTTGGCGCTAAAGTGGAAAATCTCGTTTGCAGTTAATTTCTCAATTATTTTGGAAGTACGGGGGAGAAAATTCCTGCTTGCAAAAAATGAGCCCGAGGCTCGACGAGGACATGTGAATTTTTTGCGGATTTTTTCCCGAGGATTTCTCAAGGCAGAGCCGAGGAATCCGCGGGGTCGACTTCTCTGTGTTCTGATTGGCTACGGTGTCACGGGGGAGCCGTGACAGTCGAGTCAGATCTGTGTTCAGGCAGAGCCGGAACACAGAGGTACTTTCTGATTGGTTGAGCGAGATCTGTGTTCATGCGGAGCATGCAAGGCTTGTATCGCTTGGGCGGAGCCCGTGAAGATGAAGAGACTTTCGGAGCTTTTGAAATAAGCTGCGACAGTTCACTTCACTTCATTCTGCGAGAACTTCGGGCTCCGAGTCTACCAATTCAAAAAGTTTTGAAATTTTCGAAAAAGTTCTCGTGGAATATTTCAAACGTTAAGCAGCAATGGCAGCAGCGAATGAAGCGACGAACGTGGGATCGGAGAAGTGCGACACTGCGTACACGGACCTGCGTGCAGTGACGCGGATGCTGGCGATGGCGAATAATGTGGACAAGAAGTGTGACGCCGTAGCACCAGCTTTGGATCGGTGTATTCGTTTCTTTGAGGAGGCGGAGCTAGAGAGCGCAGTGGAGGTTCTGAACTTCGGGCTGGCGTCCGGCGTTTTTACGCCCGCGGTGCGAGACGGGCAAGGTAAGGTGACGGAGAAGGCGATCTTGAAACCTCCGGCGAGGGACAGACCGGCTTTTGTAGCAGCGCTGGGGGAGGCAGAAGAGCGATGCGTGGAGGTGCTGGTGACGCGATTGAAGTTCAAGCTCCCGGAGGTACCGCAGCAGTCGGCGTCAGAGAACCGTACCAGCGACAAGCGGGCGAGGGAGGACGAAAGTGAGAATGAAGAGGAGGAGGAGGCAGATGGCACTGTGTTTGAAGAGGGGGAAGAGGTAGCGACAGCGGAAAGGAACAAGAAAGGTAAGAGAGGTGCAGGTATCTCGCCGGATGATCTGGCGCGGGACGAGGAATTGAAGCGACGGATGGACGCGTTCTTGATGCAGAAGGTGGCGGGCTATGCGCCCGCAACCGGAAAAGGTGAAAGCTCTTTCCTCGCTCTGCGGGAGGCGCCTTGCGCGAAACTGAGGAAGCAGATTGTTGCTGACCCAGTGTCGGGAGAGATGAGGTCGGTGTCAGTTCCGCGTCTGACTAAAGCCCAGTTCTTAGCGCAGAACATGAAAATGGTGGAAAAGATTGAGCCTGAGTCGGGAGCATTTTTTGAACTATGTTTCTTGGATTGTGAGCCTGGACAACAAGTATGCGTGGGCGGACCTTTATGACTTTGACACGCAGGTTCGAGATGACATGATTGCGGGTAGGATTGTGTCGTGGGACCCAATACAGTTGGGTTTCCGTTTCACGTACTCGTTTCTGGAGACCCTGGGGGAGGCGAGCCGGCGTCTACTCGACGACAAGGGCAGCCGAGGGAAGGGTACTCGTGACACCCGGGACAAAGGTGGAAAAGGTAAAGGTGACCGGAAGGACGCGGTGTGTGATTTCTTTCAGCTCGCGCGCGGGTGTAAGAAAGGGAAGGATTGTGGATTTATCCACGCGTGCCGCGAGTGTAAGTCGGCAGCGCACGGGGCGTCGGAATGCGAAAAATGACTAGCAGTGGAAGAGGAGTAACGGGAGGAGGTACGGGAGCCGGTTTCGCCTGTACTGCGGGAACCGGCAGGAGGAAAGGAGGAGGCAGCGCGGAGGAAGGCGCGCAAGCCGGAGAGGACCTGGACAGCGAAGTTCTTGGCGTTGTTCACCGCGGTGGGAGTTTCGCTGGCGTCATACGGCGTGCCGGAGGCAGACCACCGCCAGTACCTGCAAGATGTGGAGGCGGTGGGCGCGGTGGTGTCGCCACTTACGCTGCGGGCGGACAGATGGGCGCAGGCAGCCTGGAGGTTGCCGGGCGCGGAGGCGGTGGTTCGGGGGATTGCTACGGGTTTCTCGTGGCAGCAGGCTGAGCCAGAGGAGTTCTTCCGAGTGGAGAATTATGTGCCACCGGAGCACGAGGAGAAAGTCGAGATGAAGCTGCAAGAGGAAGAGGCAGCGGGAAGGATGGTGCGCACAGATGTTGAAAGTGTGCCCGGTGTGTCTGCTCTTGGGATTGTACTAAGAGTTGTGGATGGAAAGGTGAAAGAGAGGATTGTGCACGACCTGTCTAGACCTGTAGGACTGTCAGTGAATGACAACTGTGAGATTGACAAGAGAAGGTTTCAGTCTGTGGAGGAAGCCTTTGGTCTGTTGCAGCCATACAGTTTTATGGCCAAGATTGACTTGAAAAGTGCGTACAGATTTGTGGGGATTGCTGCGCCACTGTGGAGGTTCTTGGCGAGTGAGTTCGGAGGAGTGCTGAGGATTGACACGAGGTTTCCGTTCGGGGTTAAAGCTGCCCCGGGGCTCTTTCACGACATAACTCAACTGGTGAAACTGATGATGCAGTAGAGAGGTTTCCCGGGGATTGTGGTGTACTTAGATGACTTTATTTTGGTGGCTGACTCGGAGGAGGATTGTCAGCGGGGTTTTGAGATGCTGCTGGAGCTTGTTGAGTATTTGGGATTTGAGGTGGCCCCGGAGAAGGTGGAGTCACCTAGACAGAATTTCGTCTTCTTAGGAATTAGACTGCAGTCCAACTACTCAGGACTGGGGATTGTGACGAAGAGTGTGGAGGAGAGCCGGGTCCAGAAGGTGGCCTTAGCCTGTAGGGAGATGGCAGTGCTGAAGACAGTGAGAGTAAAGGAAGTGCAGAGATTCGTGGCACAGTTGATGTTCTGTGCACGAGTAGTGTACGGGGCCAAGATGATTCTGAGGTCCGAGTATGACTTTCGCCCCCCTTGCGTGATGCGCGCCGC
>LGRX02019164.1:0-21405 GCA_001247695.2 Cymbomonas tetramitiformis | reverse complement strand
AGTACCTCGCACGCCCTTAGACCTCAAGGGAATCACTCGTCCAGAGCGGCCCATCTGCTCACCCACCCACCACACCGAGGACCCCCTCTGGACCTCTATGACTAACCCCCGAAATTCCTGCAAAGGTTTTGCAGGCTTTTCTCGCCCCCCTTAGCCCCCCGGCGTGCAAATTACCCCAAGGTACCTGCTTGACCCCTGTGCACCGAAATATGGCCATTGGACCTACGCTACAGCTCGCACAATGCAGCTGAATCACTACCCCTGGGCTTCCCTCCAGAATTGGAGGGCAAACCGTCATAGAGATATCGGGGGCCAGTCACCTAGCGAAACGAAGCAACAAACTCCCTACTCAACTTCAGGAGGAAACCGTAGCACAACTGGGGGCCTGTACTCTTGGTCAGGGCGGTCCCAGCTCACAGCAAAGATTGTCAGATACTGTTGTTAGGTGCCAAAACCCTAAACACAGCTCAAATCCAGAGAGCTCTTCTGCACATCTAGGAAGCCATTCTATAGCTAATCTCTAGGCAGGCACGGCGTGATCAATCTCAGCCACTAGAGGTCTTCGGATCTGGCGTTCCGGCTCGGAGCAGCGTGAGGGTGAAGTAGTTGCCGGTCTCCGGGGCCGGTGGTGAATCATTCGTAGAAGAAATTGATGAATCCTCGATCACAGGAGGCTGCACCGCACCGGGGTGCTGCCAAGTGCTGCCCGACGGCGGGGCCTCGTCATCCGAAGACGATGCCGGCGACAGCGGAGGACCGTCCTCAAATAACTCGGCAGGCGGCGGCGGCCCGGGATGCCACGGCACCGGAGCCATATAGAGGCCCTGCCGCCTCTGCTCCCGCCGGTGGCGACGAGGCGGAATAGCACACGGCACGTCATGAACCACTTCAGTTGGCGAAGCCTCCGTAGCCGGGACTGCTGAGGCAGTCCACGTAGCACCACCGACCGGTGGATCCGTGCATGTGCGCGCACCGGCACCACCGACACCGACAACGGCGTGCGGAGCGGCGGTGGCACAAATTATAAAGAGTGCGCACACCAAGGAGGAAGTGAGGAGAGACCTCGCGAACCTCGGAATGCCGTTCCCGCAGCCGTACCGTGGCCGCGGCAGTGCCACCGAGTCATCCTCGTCGTCATCGTCGCTCGTGGCGTAAGTCGCGGGCTTGTAGTCCATCACGCGTTCCGGCCCCTCAACCGCGGAGAGCAAATGCATGCTCGGGGCCGGCTCGTCGGGCACCATTGCAACCCCCGTGCTCCCAATGAAATCGGCGAACGTGCGGGTGACGGGAGGGCAGAAGGGGTTCGGCGGACCGGTCCACGCCCCCCCGGACCCAACCGACGCGGGCGGGGAGTGCGCGGGCGGCCCCGACACCACCGGCAAGTCGGCAGTGAAGGTGTTGACGTTGAATGTCGAATCTCCCGCCGCGCGCGCCAACTCGCACGGAGAACTCGGTGACGGCGGACACGAGGGCCCCACCGTCCTCCTCGCAGAAAGAGCACGCGGAGAGGTCGGCGAAGATGTCCGGCTTCCCGCCCGCGAGCATGCAAAGGGCGTCGAACTCCTCGGCGTCGTCGTGGTCGATGGCATGTTGAAATTTTGCGGCCAACACCGAGTTCTCGGCCTCCTCAGCGAAAGCGTAGGCCGAGAGCCCGGTCCGGCCCCCATTCGGGCAGTCCCGATGCCAATGCCGCGCCTTGCCCTTCGCGCACACCTGATTTTGGCAGTACGGCACGGTCGCGCCGGTGTCGCGATGGAAGGCCACCTTCTTGGAGATGGACTGAGACCAATTGCCTCCCTTGGGGAGGGGCGAGGCCGCGAAACGAGTCTTGATGCGGCGGTCCGGCTTGTCCGCGCGAGGAGTAAATCCCCGCGGAGCCGGTCCGGACTCGGCGGTGTCGAGGAATGCGGCCAATTGACGCTTCAAGTCGAGGACCATCGTCCTCAAGTCCGCGAGCTCACCGGGTCCAACGGAGTCATCGGCGGCCCCCTCCATGAAATGCGCGCCGTGAGAGTAGCGGTGTGCGGACGCCGTGGCGGTGCCCGCCCGCACGTGCTCGGAGTAGCATTCACGCACCCATTGTTGAATCGTGAGGAGGTCGTGAGCGGCTCGTTGATCGTGGAGAAGCAACCGCGACACCACCGGCTGGTAGAAGATGGTGTCGAGGGACTTGATGAACAGCGCCTTCACGTCCTCATCGTGGAGTGTCGCCCGCGTCCTCGCAGCCTTCAGAGCGGCGTTGAAGTCGCCGATCTTGTCATGCGGGTCCACGCCCGCAGAGATGCGGATGCTCAACATGTCCGCTTGACCCTGAAAGGGGTCACCCGCCGGGATCATGCGGCGGGCAAACTCAAGCAGTACCCGCTTACCGTCGCTCGGGAAGGTGGAGTGCGAGGAGTCCATCCAGTCAGCTGCGGGTGACGTCGGGTCAACCATGAGCTCAAGCGCGGAGAACAACAAAGCGTTGGCCTCCACGCGGACGGGAAGGGTAGCATTGTCCAGCAGGAAAAGGGGTGCAAAACCAATGTCCTCCGTGACAAATGCCGTCTGTAGTGCAGAGACCATCCTGGCGAAGAGTGCGGACGCGTGGCACTCAGTCCCCGAAAATCGTCCGTTCTTGTCCTCGAACAACTTTTGACGAACGGACTTGGAGACCTTCATGTCGAAGTGCTCCCGTTGAAGTGTACGCACCGAGGCTAGGAACGCAGCACCTGCTGAATTGGCTGCCGGCTGAGCCGCCGGCGGCGTGGCCGGAGTGTTGGCGTGTCTCGCAGCCGCTGAATCAAAAATCGTGGCTAGTGCGCGTCGGCGATTCGCCATGCTAGCGGTGGCTCGAGTAGAAGCAACCATGTGAGAAGGACTGAAGGGGCGGAGTGAGGCAATGGAACTTGAGATGCGCGGCAGTTTCGGGCGGCCAAGAAACGCGTGGGTCGCCGATACGGCAGCCGTGGGAGATCAAATAATTCCGGGAAGTCGTGTGGTAGCGGCGGCCAATACGCAACGGTGTGGGATCCAACCAGAAAACGTAAACCAATCCAACGTTAAGACCCGTAAGAAAATTGTTCGCCGACCGGTGCGGCGTGCCGTAAATCAACCCATAAAATTTAGGCCATACCCGTGACTGCCGGCACTCTCACGCGCGGAGCGCCTCACTCCATCCCAGGTGTCCGAGCTTAGCCACTCATGGTGGCAATCTCGCAGTGGCTAAATAAAGTGCAAGTGGGGCCAAACCTGGCAGATATATAGTTCGGCGGTAAAATATATCTAACTGGTGAGATAAACCCTGAGTTAAGGGTTACGGAATCAGAACGGTAAAAGTGTGTTGGATAAATCAGAGAGGCATACATAAATACCTAACGGGTGTTTCCCGTCTACTGGTGACGGTCACCCAGCCTACCATAGGAAGTGACATGTGACAGTTTTGAGTGTCACAGTGTCAAATCCAGCAGTTGGGTCGATATCTCTATGACGGTCGAGTTTTTTCCGGAAATCGATACCGTTTTTGACTTAGTCGCGTAGACCTCCCACGAGTGCGAGCCACGGGCTGTCACCCCACTATTCTGCCACCACTCTACCCCCCACCCCTCCGAGTAATTTTGGGGATGTCCTGTGGTGCATTTGAGTACCTCGCACGCCCTTAGACCTCAAGGGAATCACTCGTCCAGAGCGGCCCATCTGCTCACCCACCCACCACACCGAGGACCCCCTCTGGACCTCTATGACTAACCCCCGAAATTCATGCAAAAGTTTTGCAGGCTCTTCTCGCCCCCCTTAGCCCCCCGGCGTGCAAATTACCCCAAGGTACCTACTTGACCCCTGTGCACCGAAATATGGCCATTGGACCTACGCTACAGCTCGCACAATGCAGCTGAATCACTACCCCTGGGCTTCCCTCCAGAATTGGAGGGCAAACCGTCATAGAGATATCGGGGGCCAGTCACCTTTAATTTCAAGGGGTCTACGGCCACCCCAGGGCCCAAGGGGGGTCGATTGGACCTCCACAGGGCTTAGTAGATAAGTTATGATGATTTCCTACCGGGGATGCCGATTTTGAAGTTGGGTCGATATCCCTATGACGGTCGAGTTTTTTCCGAAAATCGATACCGTTTTTGACTTAGTTGCGTACAGTAATACCTCACCTTTAAGGAAACAGGAATTTGCCAGCCTAGCTTTCCGTATTTTTCATGACCCCCTCGGCTTGTCGACCTCTTACCGAAATTATTAACGAAAAGGAAATGCATTTCGAGCGTCAGCCAGCTTTTTTCTTAAAATTTTCCCATATTCCCCCAAATCCCCCCTAAAATCGTGAAAATTTCTCAATATTCGGCAAGTTAGCCGCGCGCGCCAACTCGGAGAACTCGGTGACGGCGGACACGAGGGCCCCACCGTCCTCCTCGCAGAACGAGCACGCGGAGAGGTCGGCGAAGATGTCCGGCTTCCCGCCCGCGAGCATGCAAAGGGCGTCGAACTCCTCGGCGTCGGCGTGGTCGATGGCATGTTGAAATTTTGCGGCCAACACCGAGTTCTCGGCCTCCTCAGCGAAAGCGTAGGCCGAGAGCCCGGTCCGGCCCCCGTTCGGGCAGTCCCGATGCCAATGCCGCGCCTTGCCCTTCGCGCACACCTGATTTTGGCAGTACGGCACGGTTGCGCCGGTGTCGCGATGGAAGGCCACCTTCTTGGAGATGGACTGAGACCAATTGCCTCCCTTGGGGAGGGGCGAGGCCGCGAAACGAGTCTTGATGCGGCGGTCCGGCTTGTCCGCGCGAGGAGTAAATCCCCGCGGAGCCGGTCCGGACTCGGCGGTGTCGAGGAATGCGGCCAATTGACGCTTCAAGTCGAGGACCATCGTCCTCAAGTCCGCGAGCTCACCGGGTCCAACGGAGTCATCGGCGGCCCCCTCCATGAAATGCGCGCCGTGAGAGTAGCGGTGTGCGGACGCCGTGGCGGTGCCCGCCCGCACGTGCTCGGAGTAGCATTCACGCACCCATTGTTGAATCGTGAGGAGGTCGTGAGCGGCTCGTTGATCGTGGAGAAGCAACCGCGACACCACCGGCTGGTAGAAGATGGTGTCGAGGGACTTGATGAACAGCGCCTTCACGTCCTCATCGTGGAGTGTCGCCCGCGTCCTCGCAGCCTTCAGAGCGGCGTTGAAGTCGCTGATCTTGTCATGCGGGTCCACGCCCGCAGAGATGCGGATGCTCAACATGTCCGCTTGACCCTGAAAGGGGTCACCCGCCGGGATCATGCGGCGGGCAAACTCAAGCAGTACCCGCTTACCGTCGCCCGGGAAGGTGGAGTGCGAGGAGTCCATCCAGTCAGCTGCGGGTGACGTCGGGTCAACCATGAGCTCAAGCGCGGAGAACAACAAAGCGTTGGCCTCCACGCGGACGGGAAGGGTAGCATTGTCCAGCAGGAAAAGGGGTGCACATGGTTGCTAACAGCGCCTTCAGATATTTTTTTGTATTCATCGCCTTCAGACCGAGGGGCAATAGCCGCCATCACGCCTTCAGACTCTGATTGTGATGGATCCGATGAGGGCCGGGCATAAAACATATAAAATTGCGGATTTGTTTCCGCAATATCGTATATTGCTAAGCTTTGAAGATTGTTTGCCACAGGTAATTCCTCTCGGCGGTGGCGGTATGGGTACCGCGGCAAGTGGAAGCTCTCTGCACCGCAAACAGACATTTTGCTCTTGCCGTAACTTGTATGCCGTGCATGTATGCTAGCTATTTATACCGGTGCGGTGACGCGCAACGCCGTGTTTCGCACGTCCGCGCGCGTTTTGAAGGTTGCTCGTGAGCGAATCGCACATCCCGCAGCAGTCGCGTCAGGTGCATCGCCGCACACAGCGTGCCTTTCAGCCGACGGAAGCGTTTGAGTCTTGCGCGCCGATCGGCAAAAACCAATCGCACCTCGCGACGCAGCTCCGGCACTTGCACCACGGTGTACTCGTCGCGTTCGGGAGTCAGCTGCACCAGATGCAGCCGTTGCACGTCGATGCCGTAGTGGGCGCGCAGCAGGTGCGCGTACACGCTCTGCTGCATGGAGTAATGCACGAACGGAGTGTCGGGCAGGTGCGACAGCACGCCACGGCAACGACGGCCGTAGCACACGCGACACCCGCGCGCCGCGCGCACGCTGCCCGCGGTGTCGTCGAAACGATGCCCGCAATCGTACAGATCCTTGTGCGAGCGCTTCCAATCGTACATGGTGTACACTCCTCGAGCGCTCCTGGCGAGCATGTCGATACTACCCGCGACGCGTTCGTTTTCGTCGGAGTATACGCGCATCTCCGTGCGCCATACGGTCGGCTTGACGTCGCGATCGAAACGTCTGAACTGGCACATCTCCGCGGACGCCGCGTTGCCTTGATCCTCCGCGTACACTGAGCGTATCGGGTCCTCATTTCGTAGCGTCGCGCGCACGAAAGAAGTCGTGGCGTCGAACTCGAAGGACACGCGTACGAGCGGGTGAGTGTTGTAAAACCTGTCGCAAATGTTGATAAGTCAGAACATGATGCGCGTACGCTCAATCGTTTGCGACGTTAAGTCGTGCCGCGCTTACGCACCTTTCGATCAGATCGTGCATCACCGTGCCGGCGCGCGACGCGCGTATACGGTTGTGCTCCCACTCTTCCAGAATTTCATCCTCGGTCATGCCGTAGTACTTATGCACGGCGTTCGAACGCCAACGGTGCCCGTACCGCGCGACGATCGCAGGCCCGTCGAAGGGTTGCCAGTATCGACCGAGGATGGTCGTGACCGAGGCGTAGTTACGCGCGGATTTGTGGACGGTGTATCGATGAGCCGCTTCGTCGAAGGTGATGTCGCCGTCGCGCGCGTGCGGGTTTAGGGCGCTGAGGTGGGTGTACATTTCTGCCTTCGAAGTTTGTGCGAGGTTGCCGGACATCGGCAATGGGCGTGCATTTTCAACGGCGTCGCGTTCTCTGTGTTTGCGCAGTTACGGTACCGCAATCGGATGCGGTTGTATGCTTACCGGATGACGGTCCAACCGAGTCTCGCACGCCGCGCGAATTTGATATTGATCGCCGATCCGAGGGATGCACGCCTCTTGGCAACGAAAGTGACAAACTCTTTGAAACGGGCGTGAAACGAGGCGAGGAGACTGTGTGCGGTTTTAATAAGCTCCGCCAGCACGGCGCGGCAGTTGAAGCCAACTATTGTGCAATGTTGCCGGTTCATGGCCTACATGACTGGCATCGCGAAGTATGATTCCGCACAATCACCCCGCATCCTACGGTTGCCAACGAGCGTCGCGCGCATTGCGCAGCAGTCCTGTCGGACGTGCGTTACCGCGTGCGCAGCTCGCGCGCCTGCTCACGCACGCGTACGTGTAAAATGTATAGTTTTTCTTACGAAGCGACATACGATTTTGCGAAGACTTGAGGAAATCAAAAATGAAAGGATCGCGCGAAAAAAAACAAACGTGAGGCAAATTTATGGTGGCATCTATATAGGCCCTAGCGGACGCGGCAGGTCGCGCGCGTGGACACCGTCACCCTCGAGCTGCGCGACGTGCTTCTGCGCGCGTATCGAGCGTGCCTGCGCGTAATCGAGGTGCGCGACGACGTGGTGGATCGCATGCAGCTGGACACGCGCCGGCTGCGCGTGAACATGGACGAGACGGGCGCCGTCGTCGCGAGCGTGCTGGTGTATCAGCGGGCGGACTGCAACTTCTGCCCAATCCGCGATTGCACGATCGTGCACAGCGACGCGCAACGGCGAGTCCCGTTGCGAGCGGTGTACGACGGTACGCGCACGGGCCGCGCGGAGGACGGGCACCGACGAGGCGACGCCGCGAAGATGTACATCGTGTACCAGCTGCTACCGAGATTTCCGACGGTGATCAGGCACTACTGTTGGAAATGCAAGAGCACGGGGGACGCGGCGAGCAAACACGGCGTGGTGGTCGGGGTGATGACACCGCGCATGACGGCGGACGTGCTCAACGCCGTCGCGAACTGCGTGCCCGCGCCCGCCTGAGACGTCGCACGATGCGATATTTCGTAATCGAGCAATTGTAAGGAAGTTCCGCGCTGTAGTTAGACGTCTTACACGCCCTCGGACCTCAAGATATTGTATATCAAACACTTTTTTTTACAATCCGGCGTTCCTTAAAAACGGCTAAGATTTAGTTGTCACCTAACGCAAATTTATTCACCGTGATATGGCACACTTACAAGGGCCGATTTGGAGAATGGTTTGAAGTTAACTTTCACGATTACCGTGGAGCACTACAACGCGAGTTTTGAAACTTACGAAAAAAAAATTGAAATTTCAATTGACGATACAAATAATGATAAACAGTATATAGACGAAATCAAAAAGTTAATTAAGTGTGAAGCTACAAAGATTTCGCCCAAAAATATTGTAGGTAATTTATTATACGAAGCTGGGAAGCGTACACAGGAACCATATATAGCGACCTTGCATTATCGCATATTGGATAGTACAATGCCGATCAACGTGATGCTTAAACTGTTATGTATTTTTTTTGGTCGGCGTGCAAAGGAGTTTTCTTTTTCAAAACCAGAGGAGGTAATGATAACTTTTACAGAACCTACTTACGAAAATGGCATAATGAACTACGAAAATGCGTTGCCATATAAAACGTTGAATGAAAATGTGGTATCAAACATCGGGCAAATTCAATACGAAGCAAACTTGGCGTTTACACCTGTAAAGCCGCTTGGTGACAGTACGCTGTCGTGCATACCGTTCGTTCACGTTCAAACCATAAAACCTATAAAACCGAAAGATGAGCTGTACGTGTGCTACAGTTACGATGAAAAATATTCGGACACCGGGCTAAAACGGAACTGCAATATAGAGCACTCGATTACTTTTACTGAGACGCCCGTAGATTTAGAGTTGTACAAACTGTTTATACCCACGGTCGATGATGTTACAAAGGTTGTGAAACACCACCTCTTACGTCTGCTGCACCCCGCTGAATCAAAACGCCAAGGCCTGCTACTGCCTGGGCCATACCGATTACGCGACTAACAACAGCGCGGCGATCCGCGACGCGGGCGTCAGTGTGACCAACGGCCTGCCGGTGTGTCAGAATGGCACCGCGTGCAACGCCGCCGCATGTTTTGCACCGTCACCACCGCCGTTGGTTTTGCCACCTTTGCCACCACCGCCAACGCCGCCGACGGCCTCGCCATCAACGGCATCGCCGACCTCGACACCCATTCAAATCACGCCTAACCCGACGACCGCAACGCCCATCACCATCACCCCACCGTCACCACCATCGCCACCCCCACAACCGACAAGCGCTGATCCGGATAATTTTACGTCGTGCGAAACAATCATCAACTGCGAGTACAATAACACGAAAGGCGAGATTTAACCCTTCGTAACGTAAATGACGCACCCGTTGAGACTGTCGTAACACAGTGCCGGTGCGCGTTGTCCTTGACGTTCAAGATACGATAGGACTCGCGCCGCATTCAAACTACGGTCGACCACGCGTACGGCAGGCGCTTTCAGCTGCGCGTCCAGCAACACACCGCCGTCGGCCCATAATCCAATCAAGGCGTAAACGATATTGCACATCTCTTCCGACGGTGTCGAGTTGTTCCATGATTCGTTAATTGTCACGCCCATCGTGCCAAGCAGCCCGCCCACCGGTTTTGAATATATACACAACCCACGTATATAGCGTCCTACAGTCACACCGAATTTTTTTAGTGCGCCCTTCGCCGATCGGTGATAGACGGTTTTGTGCATCGTGTACGTGTACGAGCGACTGCACCCAACGCATTATGGATTACGCGGAGTGGAAGTTAGCTTTTCAAAACGGTTCCGACAACGAGCGCACCGAGGATCCCGGACGCGGGGTGAGAACGGTCAAGGCGCACGACATGCACTGGGAGCTTGTGCACACCGGCACCGTTTTCGACGACACCAAGGCGATAGAATCGCTGACGAACGTCACCGACCAGGACCGTTTGCGTAAAATTGACCTGAGCTGGGCCAAGCGCGCGGTGGCTCCGAAATATCGCAACAATCGCCTGCACGAGAAGTACCGTAACCACATCTGGATAGGGTTTCTTTTGGTGCGCGGCAGTGAGCGCGTCTGCCAGACCGCGCACTACATGACACAGCATTTTTACAAGAACTACTACAAGGCGTGCGCTGCTGGTACGAACTCGAAGGGCATCGCCAAGATGGATTGGAAGCGCGACAACTTTCCTGCGAGCCTGAACCGGCCCAGGATTGATCCGCGGGTGTACGAGAGTCAGCAAAAGCACACGGCGAAACTCGCGGCCGCGCCTGTCGCCACTGTACTGCCGAGCGCTCCGAAGTTTGCTTCGAAGTCCAAGCTGCGCGCGCTGACACAGCCTGTATCCGCGCGCAAGCCCGCGCCGTCTGCTGGGACGTCCAAAGTCGTCGGCGCCGATACCACGAAGGCGAAATCCGAGCGCCGCGCTAAAAACGCGGAGGGCGTGGACGACAGTGACGCCGCGCTTGCGTTATCACCGTTGCTGAATTCCACGAGGACCGTCAATACGGACACAATCGATTTGAAGTTCTTCCATCACGCGATTGCGCAGAACAAGACCATCATGAGCCACCCTGCGTTTGCCAGCTTGAAAGGCCCACCCGTGCCCAAAATCGCGAGTGTCAACATTCAGCTGCGCGGCAGTGCGACCGTGGACGTCGACTCCGTGGGATCGAAGATGCGCGGGTTGTGCCTGGAGATGATGGAGACCATCCTCGATACGAAGAAATGCCCGACGTCGAAGAAAGCAAAGGCGTTGCACGCGTCACCGGTTGCGCCTGTTAAGCGCAAACGCGCCGACGCCGCGCCCGCCCAAGCGGTCGTGGACGACGCGCGCGGCGAACCCGCGCAAGCGGACACGCCGATTCAGGTCGACGCGCTCGGCGCGCTCACCGAGGAGCTGCGTCGTGTTCGCGAGTCGCACCTTGAGCACGCGCGCATGCTCAAGTCGACCTTCGACACGCTCGAGTCGATGCGTGTACGCGACGAGGAGGCAAAAACAGCACACGCAGCAGAGATGCGCAGCGTGCGCGAGTTTCAGGACGCTCTCATGAAGGGCACACTGCAAGGTCATACCATGTATAGTTTTAAACCCGAGTGAGGCTTTTAGGTGTGCGCGTTCAAAGAACACAACCCCCAACTTTTTAGCGTCGGCCTGGATTGAAGGCGCGTTAATCGACGACGTGCGGATATTTTTGATGGTAACCACGCGACGAATTTTCGGCGTATATATATAAAATGATACGCCCATTTGTGATGTTCGATTCGCGTTGTGATCGCGATAGCTTTTCGAAGCATGGAGAATAACGCGCTAACCTCGCTGATCGATCGCGCCCTCGTGACGGACATTCACGGCGCGAACCGGGCGCTCGACAATCTCATGTGCGACGTGCTACTGCCCTCGACCGATTGCAAAGCTGTGCACGTGCATGCGTGTTGCAAAAAAATGCATGCAATTTTACACGGTCTGGACGCCGGCCTTGTGTGCGTCTTGGACGCCACGGCCAGGCGTTTGCACATAAACGATATTATCGTTTTACACTACGATCATTTCGACGAAGTCTGCGAGGCGTACTACAAAGAGATCGTTCAAGCACCGGAAAAATACTTTGCGATGCACGACGATGGCCCCACCCTGCACGCCACCTTCGACGACCACGTGCAAACAAAAAAACCACGCGGTAGATACGTGCGCTGCCATCACAACAAGGCGATACAACGCTTGATAACCAACGGCGCGTTCCTGCACAATTTGGTGATTCTTTTTTTGTACAGCAAAGTCGCCGAGGTGGATCGTTTCGGTACCGGTTACAAAACGCTGATGATGGTTGCGCAACGCGGAACAGCGGATCTCACTCTAACCTCGCAGTGCGTCGACAAAACGTCGTCGGCGACCACCGCCCTCGACGAAACGTACGCGCGCGACGTGCGTTCGCCGAATTTGATGTCCAAACTGCACTCCATGCTGAAATCGTTGTTTTATTTTTGGTTTGGGGTGCACGAATCCACCGGCCCCGCGCGCGATCGTAAACAATGGTCCGGGTGCGTGAACGACAGCACCGTGTGGGCGTGCGCGTGGTCCGAGTTTACCTGGCTGCGGGACGCCTATCCCACTTACTGCGGACAACGATCGCGTGCTCTGCACGCGTTTCTTTGGCGCTACTCGGACGACGAGGACGGCGACGACGACCGCCTCGCGACTCTCATCGCCACGAATCAGGCCATCGTGCATTCGCTGGGTGTGTGTGACGCTAATATGCAACTCTACGTCAACGAGGACCGCGCCGTCTCGTGCAACCTCGTGACCCCGCCGCGGGAACGCGTGACGGGTCTGTGCGCGACTTTGATGGTGCAGCTGTACTCGGCGCTAGCGCACCAGGCCAATGTCACGCCGTACCTTGACATGTTGACGGAGCGGCACGGCTGCGTCGTCGACGGATTGTACGCGTGGGGCGAAGGCGCCGCCCGCCTCCTACCGGACGGCATTACGAACGGCGCCGCCCCTGATTGTATCTTGCACCCGTACATAAAATCCGCGAAATGGTTTTTCGCGGACGTCGCCGAACGTTATTGCGACCAGCGCACGCACGTCCTGGCGCGATACACGCTGTCGCCCGACGCCGAGCACCTGCAGCGCATGCGCCCCGTGATCGGCGCCTTCATCGTGTGGAACCTGTGTTTGCGCAACGCGCCTGAGCGGTACGACGTGCCCGTCGCCTTATGGACATCCCTGGCGCACGGCGCTGACCCGGAAATCGAACACGTGCGGGCTTTTATGCAAACGCGGTGCGCCCATCTGTTGTACGCGGTGGACGTTTACACGCGCGCGTTGTCTCGCGAGCGGGAGTGCAGCACGCTGTCGCCGGAGTTCCTCGATCGCGTATCCCAGGAGGTGATCCAGGTCCACCACATAACCTACTGCAACGCTCCCACAGCGCGTGCGCTGTACATCGCGCGACATGCGCGCGTGAACTCCACGGAACACTTCGAGGCGCAGCTGGGCGAACAATGGAACGGCTACCTCAGCAGGGACATGCAACGGATACGCGACACGCTGCGTGCGGAGACGCACGCCTGTCATGTTTTGAAACACACCGACCATTACCGATATCTAGACGTTGTGCACACAGCTCGCGTCGTTTGGTCCCGCTGGATGCGCGACGCGACGGTGCTTGTGGCGGCGCTCGATGAGGGCCGCACCGCGGTCGCGGTGGACCACGAGTATTCCGCGCTCTTCGGTCTAATAAACGCGTATTTCACCGTACGTAACCGAGCTGTCGTTTCTCTGGAAGCGATCGTCGCAAGCCTGGAACGCGTCAGGTTGCAAGACACGCGCACAGCCGTGACGATGCTTGTGGACCTCGCCGACGACGTGTGGCGCCTGCGGGATCCGGTCTACGCGCAGTTCGGCGTGCGTGTCGCTGAGGAAAGCACAGCGCTGCGCGATGTGGGTCGCATCCTGGGATGGGTCGTCGAAGATCAAAAACTGCATCTCGCAAGCGTGGACGAATCGCAGCGAACGGCGTTAGCGTTACTCGTCGGCGCCTTGAAGCACAAACGTAAACGGCAACCGGACACCCTGGTGACCGACGCGCGCGTCGGGTTTTTCCTCTTGCTCTGCGCACTCGCCTGCGGCTGCGTGCCGCGAGGGTGGCGGTGCGAAACCTTCGCCCAAAAAGCTCGGGCGTTGGTGGCGAACTTTTCCAGTAAATGGTCTCGAGAGCAGCGTGTGGCCCAGTGCTCGGCGTTTCTGCAGTCGTTACCAACAATGGACAGTCAGAAATGGATGCTTCGCCGCGCCGACTTCATCAAACCGATCAAGATAAATGTCAGCACAGCGCGGAGCAAACATCCGGTGGTGCTCTTCGATATCATCAAAACTTTCATGAGCGTGCAGCAAACCAAATCCTCCGAATCGACCTCAACCGCAACGACCTTAATCAGCACCGACGACGTCGCCTCGCGCGCTTTGGACGAGCAGGAGACGTGCGACGAGGCTTGCAACGAGGAACGTCAGCACCTGTACCTAATGCAGCATCCTGCGCGCGTTTTTTGCTGCGCAAGGGAGAACGCCTGGCACCCGCTTTTCACACCTATGCTCGATCTGTTTGAAGTCGTGGAGCGACGCGCGGCGAGCGCCGATTACGCGGTTGTTTACTCGAACTTAGTTGTGCAACGACGAACGTGAATGCCCGTGCAAAGTAGGCCACCGCTGCGTGTGCTGGTATTTACATACGTATCCTTAGCGCGTGTGTGCGTGTATACATATCATATTGAAACCGCGAATGCGCGGACTCGCGTATACATACAACTCTCGCAATACCCGGTGTTACGTGTCCATAGTACGCAATGGCCGAGGCCAACTTCGATAGCGGCGCACAAAAAATACAGGCGCAGATCGAAAACCGTCAGGTCGTCAACCAACTGCGATGTCGGGTGCACGTGCAGCTCTATTTTGACGTGCTGCAAAGTCTATCGATTTTCGTGACGGGCCTGCTCTACAGCGTTAACGGATTCCTGTACTACGCGCCCACCATACACTTTTTCGCCTTGTTCGGCATGCTGCTGTCTCACATGCGCCAATGGAACACCGCGTTGTGCACTGTCGCATTGATCGGACTCACTTTAGGGATCGATTTGTGGAGCTTAACCGCCAGCATCTTTTCGCTGTACAGCTGCCTTCACGACGAGCGCGACTACGCAGACGCGCACGTGCTGTACGCGAGCAATCCGTGCGGCGCGCACAAACTGGACTCGGGCATCGTGTTCGCGTTTGTGGCAGCCATGACGGCCTACGGCATGCTGGGCAGTGTCACCCAAATACAAAACGTGCTTAGTCTCAACACCGCCGCGACCTTCTCCCGAAGAACGTATTACGCCGTCGCGGCGTATTCGGTGTTGGCGACGATCGTGCTGTTGCGCATCGTGCAGCACGGCGCCATGCTATATGGCACGGATTCGTTCGCCATCGCGCTGTACATAGGCCTGTGGTCCGTGGCGCTTGAATTACTGTTCTGCGGTTACATAACCGTCGTGCACGTGCTTATCGAGCCCATCAACCAGCAGTACAAGCTTGGTAGAACGGTGGCAGCGGTGGTGCAGTACCTGAGTTTTATCATGGACATCTACAACGCTTCGGCCGGGATCGCCACGCTACGCGCACCTACGCATGACGACGCCGACCATAACCACGCACTGACGCGATACTTCGGCCGCCGCGACCTCTCGGAGCGATACGTAGGCGAAATGGTCGTCTTCGTCGCGCTCGCTTTGGGGTCTATCGTACCCCATTTTGTCTTGGCGAGTAGTTACTTAGACGCGGGCATGGCGATCACCGCGATGAATGTTCCGCGGTCGGAAGGTGTTGATACTGGCGCACATCCGGAAATAAATGCAGGGCAGCTGATGCCGTCTTTTACAAACATGAAATCGCCCGCGCGGCAACGAAACGTGATTCGAGTTTGAGCTACGCCCGGTTCGCCCGGCGATGGAAAAAGCGTCTACATTTTCCTACGCAACAAGGGGAAACCTGATAGAGCTACGCGATTGATTACGCATACGGCGTCGTTGACAGATCCAACGTTTGGAGCCGTCACCAATTATGTTTTCCCGCTACTATCTGCTTTGCGATCGAACGCGCACCTCCTCTCCTTAACGCGTATTTGACGTCCGAGTAAATTAAACTGCACCACTCACACTGGGCCGGCGAGCACAGCTTATACTAGGTACAACTTCGGACCTACCGATTCGGTCCGGTATGCCATCATTCTCGATTTTGTCAAACATACGTTCGACCGCCGTAAGGGCGAACACTTGCCAAAGCTGAATTTCTAGTAAGGTTTGAGCGTCCGGTTCACTGTCCGCCACCTGTCTGATAAATGCACGAGACCGAGGTGGTGGTGTGTAGTTCATTATAAAAAAATGATACTCCGAGGAGAGATGACAGCAGCGGCCTTGAACTGAACAAGTTGAATAGTGCTGAATGAAAGCGCTTGGACGCTTTTTACGTGTTGCTGTACGTTGCACTATGAGAGGTGCAGCAAAACGTAAAGTTTTATGGCTGTATAAGTATTTTAGTATGGCAGTATGTATATATGACAGTACAGGCGGTTGCTACGAATACGCCCTGTCGCCGCCAGGCCGAAATTTCATAATACGCCAAGCCTCGAGGGGTGCAGCAATGAACATGAAGGTGCTCGAACTGTGTGAACGACGCGTCGATGCCGTAAAGGCGTGCGATCGACACGTGGACTACGGCAAAAACGATCTGACGACCGTCACCATCGAACCGGTGCCCAGCTGCACAAAAAAAAACGATGGAGCCAAATAGGTCCATAATCAAAAAGTATCGGTCACCTGCCGTGATAGATTCGGCTTCGTGCGACCGATTGCGATCGTCGGATGACATCCTATTATCCGACAGATCGCGATCGGTGGCCCGAGGTCACGCTGGCGCGCGCGGGTGTCATCTCACGATACGGGTGCAGCGTTTTCACATACGCGTGTCACACAATTCAGGTGCAGCGTTTACCGTTTACCATATACGCCTTCACATAAGGTTTGCACCCAAACTGAAACAGAGTTAGTTTATCTGTCTCGAAACCTAATTCAAGGCCCGAAGCACTTCGCCTCTACCACTCTGTCCGTTGCACTGCCCGGTGGTTTACAACCATGGGCTCCAAAAAAAAGATCACCTTTAAACCTCCCGAAATCCCCTTTGTCGTTGTTGAACAATTAGGCGACATCCCAGTCGCTGCTATAACTTCTCTCGACTGGGTACCGTTTAGCGCCAACGTCGATGGCACTCACCCCGAGTCACGCGTGCCAGTTTGTGTACAATACAGCGACGGTGAATGGTATTACGGGCTTCTGATCGGTGTAAAACCGCGTGTAAACGAGTTTTTGGTGGTGTTTACCGATGGGGAGATTGCGCTTTGTACAAAACAGGAGACTCATTATCTTAAAGAGGTAAGTTTTTTACACGTTCGTGTTGTGTAAATAGTTCAGTGGTCGGTTTTTTTCTGATTTCTGCGCGCTGTTGTTTGAAATTTGGTTAACAGATTGTTGAAAGCAAAGAAGCGAGGTTATTCGTGAAGTGCTTTAATGAGCAACTTGCTGTATGCGAGGTTTTCAATACATGGCTGAGCACAGTTGACATACCGCTACTTGCGCTGTACACGACAACTGACCCGCCAGGTAGTTAGTTTTTTTTGCTGAGGCGCCGTTCCTTTTGCAGCTTGCTGTGCACTATACAAAAAAATGAGGTGTCCCCGCTTGCGCGGTGCAGCGTCTCCAGGCCGGAGCACCGAGCTATCCGTGCCGAAGCATGCTGGGCCTGCGGTAGTGGCTGGTGCTGCAGCAGCTACTGCAGCAGAGACCGGCGCGGAAGAGACCACCGCGGCAAATTGTCCTGCGGCTCAAGCTGGTGCGGCAGCAGCTGTTGCAGCAGCAGCAGCGAGTGAAGCAGAATCTGAAGCGGCAGCAGCTGATAAGGCAATGTCTGATGCGGCAGCAGGTGGTGCAACGGCAGCTGGTGCGGGCCAAGCTGCCGTTGTGGCTCAAGCTGGCGCGGGGAAGGCTGTCACAGCAGCAGCTGATGAGGCAGCAACTGGTGAGGCATTGTCTGAGGCGGCAGCAGGTGGTAAAACGGCAGCTGGCGCGGCTGAAGTTGCTGCAACAAAAACTGGTGCGGCCCAAGTTGCTGTTGAGGCTCAACCTGGCGCGAAAGAAGCTGTCACAGCAGCATCTGGTGCGGCAGCATCTGGTGCGGCAGCAGCTGGTAAGGCAGCAGCTGGTAAGGCGATTTCTGTTGCAGCAGCAGCTGGTAAGGCAGCAGCTGGTAAGGCAGCAGCTGGTAAGGCAGCAGCTGGTAAGGCAGCAGCTGGTAAGGCAATTTCTGTTGCAGCAGCTGGTAAGGCAATTTCTGTTGCAGCAGCAGCTGGTGCGGCAGCTACTGGCGAGGAAGGACCTGATGCAGCTCAAGCAAAAATATCGGACGCTAATAAAGCACCCAGTGAAATTGTGGATTTAACTGAGGACAATGCTCCTGTGGGTTCGCCTTCGCCTGCTAACACCGGGAAGGCGCAGACGGGTACGAAAGTAATGCTGTTTTACTGTAGATTTTATTGTTTGCCATCACTCAAGCTGCTAGTTCAATCGGTAAGTTTATTTGTGAGTTGCATAGATAAAGTGTCGTCCGAGTTGTGAGTGCGTTTGACCGCCTTGTGCTAAGACAGGTGTGAACGTATTGTTGTTGTGCTGTGTGGTTTTTTATCGTATGGCATCACGCGCAGTGATAGGTTATTCAGATAGCCTATTTTTAAGTTTGAAGAATAGGAAATTGCCTGCAACGTAAGTGTTTTTGACTCCTTCGTACAGAGACCAAGAAACGAAAAAGGTCACATCCGTGTGAGCAGAACCTCGCAAAGACGAGAAATTGGGGTCCGCCCAAATCAGGCACGCTGCTTCGTCCTTGCCTTTTTCTCTCTATTAATTTTGCGGTCATCTGTTTTCTTTCGTCGACTCAGCAAAAAACTAATTCTGGTGCGACAGGTAATAAGGCGGCATCAGCCGGTGCGGCAGCAGCTGGTGCAGCAGAAGCTGGTGCGTCAGAGGCTGGTGCGTCAGAGGCTGGTGCAGCAGAAGCTGGTGCGGCAGAAGCCGGTGCGGCAGCAGCTGGTACGGCACAAGGCAAGACTGACACAGAAGATGGTTCAGACTCTGAGGAGGAAGAGAAGTACCAATTTAAGGGGTTGGCCTACGGCAACCTAACTGGCACAGGACGACGAGAGCTTTTGGCGTGTCTGCAGTTTGACTCGGAGAGTGCGTTGTCTTTTCACCCTCTTGCCACGATGATCAAAGACAAATCAAAACAGCCCTTTCATATTGACAAAGAAGCTGTACTAGCGGAAGGTGTGACTTACAAAGGCATCGAACCTGTCGGTGTTTTAGAGCCGACTGTCCTTGGGTTTGTGAAAAAACACGTTGACAGTCTTACTACAGCTACGGACAGCGTTGAATTCTTGGGGGAGATTGTACATCAGTTTTGTGAGCATGAGGCAGGGCAAAAAGCTCTTATGAAACTTGTCATGCAGCAACTGGCAAAAGATTAGTACTTAGGAGATATAGTTTGTTGCAGGCAGCGTGCTCTCCCTTTCGCCTCCTGTCAAATAACTCACGACGCAAACTGTATAGGATCCCCAGGTTCACCACTGAATAGCTTGCTCCAGACTGTTTGCAAACTCCAAACTTGAAGCTGAGTTGCTCTTTTTTGTTATAAGTATTCAGTGATGTATTTTTATTTTTGCAGCCTTGCTTGCCTTGCTCGACCGAGGCTTCCATGATCCCAACTTGCATACTTTGTCACAATAATGTGTCGTTGCCTACTAAAAAAACCTGAACCTATCTTAACTTATTATAAAAGTGAACACGCACGCAAATAGCAACTTATTGACTCGTATATACCTCACCAAGTTGACACCTAACAAATATCCAAAAAGAGGGTTCGTTGATATTTGATTGACTATTGAGTCACCAAGTCTTTCCGGCTCGAACTTTGCGTACTTGTAGGTATTTTATAAACGAAAACATTGGTATATTGTTTGTTGTGGTAGGAGGGGTAAAACTCAAACACTGATATCATATTTTTTTGCGTATTGAGCTGACCGAGGATAACTGGGTTTCTTGATACGTTGAAAACATTTTACATACTTAATCAACTCAAATAAAGGTTGGTGTTCCAAATAGGTCATTCACAGACCAACATGGTGATATCCTGTTTGTCGGGATTGAAGCGAAATATAACGTCAAAACTGATATCAGTTTCTATTGTACATGGAGATAACCGAAAGTAGTAGGGGTACTTGACACGTGAATAACTTACGAAATACTTGGCCGTTTTCAATGAAAGAAAAAACACCAACAGGTGTTTGACAGACGCGCACAACGTTATATTGTTTGCCCAATATCCGATACCCATTTCTCGTGGTGATATACACACCGAAAACAATAGGGTTTCCTGTTATGTGATTTGAGCTTTCGAGTCACAAGGTTAATCCCGTTACCGGTCACCGGCAATTACACGGTGGTGGCGAAACGCGTGGCCGACTCCCCGTACGGCAAACCCTACACCAAATACTACCACTCCAGTCTGATGAACTGCTTCTGCACTACTGACAGCAGTTTTTGCGTCGCTGCCGTAATTACGAAGTATAAATACCGACCTGCATTTAGTTACGCAAAAGCTTACAATGAGTGTGAGTGTCCAGTCAAATAGCATGCCCAAAACGCAACCACCTATTTCACGGTTTAAACCTGAGGAGCTCATGATTATAACCAATCTACTACCTAAGGGAGATCGAAGAAATGCTGCCACCGTTGATCATGCCTTCAACGCAGCGTGCGTTTACGAGTGCAACTGTAATTACAATTTGGTGCTAAACCAATTTACCGAAAAGAAATACAGACAAGAAGAACCTTTTCCGTACTGCCTCCTCGACGGCGTGCGTCACGAAAAATTTTGCGAGCAGCTGACCGAGAGAATACGAGGCCTATGCCGCGCTACAGTAGATAAGTATGTCGTAGATATGACTGATAAAGTTGGGTGTATCAACAATTCCCAACTTTTGCGCCAACGTATGAATAACTTTCTGGATCACTACCAGACGCTCGAATTTCCACAGGAAACCATGCGCAAAGTTTTTTTCGAGGGCGCCTGGCTTTTATTTTTGCGGATTTTGTACGGTGCCAGTATTCACCACGATTTGCAGCGCGCCGATCTGCATGGGTACATTACAAAAACTAACGTAAACGCAACTATCAAACGCTGTTTAACGTCCAGCGAGGATGTAGCTGTCGCGGAAGCGGGCATGACTACTTTTCGACGTTACTTTCACGAATTCTTTCTTCGTCATCATTATACCGTCGATACCGATAAGTTGATGTATATACTTAGGGCGTTAGGTCATGAAAGCGACGTGTACGCAGTCACGCTGCGTTCATACTTAGCCGACCCACTGGATTGGCCAAAGGTAGAGGCGGTATCATATCACGTACGTCAAATTTACCTGCATAACCAACTTATGCCAACGGTTTTGACAAAATGCCAGGACACGATCAGAGAGCTCGACGTATTCCACAAATGCACAGAGTACACTGGCCGCGTCGATTTTTCAGCGATAGCAAATGTATTTCCATTGGTTCCTCCTGCGCAGATGACGGAAGAGAACGCTGATTACCTCAAATTATTTTTGCTGTCTCTCTCAGAGGTCGTTGATATCACTTCTAATTTTCGGGATCTAAAAATCGTGTGCGAATATGTGATCGCGTTTGATATTGCAGACGGTGAGAAAGCTGGGTTTTCTAGACTAC
>LGRX02019163.1:0-26377 GCA_001247695.2 Cymbomonas tetramitiformis | reverse complement strand
CCTCGCCATTGCCCACCATATCACCCTCCTCATCAACCTCGCCATCGCCCACCATATCACCCTCCAAATCGCCCTCCTCATCACCCTCCATATCGCCTACTATCTCACCTTTTGTATCATCAACCACCTCAACCACCGGATCACCCGCTAACTTACCGGCTGTAGCACCGACTGCCTTGCCTACAGGATTGCCTACCGCATTGCCTACCACCTCATCCATTTCCACATCCACAGAATCGCCCACCACCTCACCCACTGCATCGCCCTTCAGTGCACCATCCACTTCACCCTCCATTTCACCTGCGTTACCCACTGCCTCACCCTCTGCCTCACATACAGAGTCTCCCATCATCTCTCCATCTATTGCACCGAGCATCTCGCCCACTGCATCACCCTCTGCGTCTCCAGCCACTCTGCCCACCGCCTTGCCCTCCACATCTCTTACCCCTTCGCCATCTGCAGAGCTGGTGGTCAGCAATGTCAGCACCGTGGTCTCTTCGGTCAGCTTCTCAAGCCTCGGCATCAGCAGCATGGAGAATGCCACGTTTCGGGACGCGTTTGTGAGTGATTTTGTTGCCAGCATGGCGGCGTCCGCTCAGGTGCCCTCATCGGACGTGCGGGTGAATGAGATCATGGAGGGCAGTGTCGTGGTCAGCTCGACTGTGTACTTTTCTTCCCCGGCCGCCGTGGCGTGTGACACATTTGCCACAGAGATTGCCAGCAACCCTGCCTCCATCTTTCAAACGGAGGCGTTCTCCACCTATGGGGAGATTGAAAGCAGCGAGGTAAAGATTGAGCAGGAAGGTGCGCTCAGTTCCATCCCTGCCTGAAGGTCTCGCCCTGACGCCACCCATCAGATGGCTTCCGTCCCACACGAAAACCGTTTCCCTGTGGAAAACAGCTCGGAAGTACCACCCGCTCTTTGTGAGGTTGCTGGCACCCTCTGCTTGCGGGGTGGCGAGGCATTCCACTCAGCGCAGAGCAATTAGAGCAGTACAAAGTTGCTTAAAGGAATTCACATTGACCTGTGACCATGTTTAAATCTCCTTGGCCAGCATCCTTGTCGCATTACGTTTGCAATGAGAATAATTCTCCCTTCCCTGCGCCGATCACATTCAATGATTCTTCTTCAAGCTTCTTCATAGCATCTCCTGCGATGCAACGTGTATACTTTCATGTGTTAGGTCGGGGCCGCCACGGTGTGATGGGGCTTTGGGGATTGTTTGTAAGCAGTCATCTATGCGACATTTCCACCGTCGGCTCCTGATGTTAGCCCGTCAACTGTGCTGCCGGCTGTGCCACCGCCATTGCCGGCTGTGCCATCACCACCATTGACCGGCATTGACAATGCTGAGAGCGGTAATGCAGCCTCGGGGAGTGCCACATCAGCAAGCAGCACAACTTGGCTGGTGGTTGGAGTAGCCGGGGCAGGGGTGGTGACCGTGCTAGCAACCGCGGCCACGATGTGGAGGCGGAAAAGGAAGCCCCCGATTCGGACAGGTTTGTATCCATATGATATCAGAAGCGTGCTGGTGCACGAGAACAATGCTATTCGGGCAGGTGTCCAAGCAGACTTGCGCCGGGATGTGCTGGAGCCCGAAGAACTGCCAGAAAACATAGAGCTACAATGGAACCCGATCTACGATGTGGAGGCTCCCTCTTCACACATTACCAGCAGTACAGAAGACATCCGGAGCATGACCATAACAGATAATGCAGTGTACGAGATTGATGCTGAGAGGGGCACAGAGGAAGAGATGATGCCCGCTGCCGCTGACGACGATGATATTGTTGATGCATGCACAAAACCTTAACAAACGCTAAAAAATCGATCAGTAGTGGACATCTTTCAAGCCGTCTCGCAGCTGTGAGCGTTACTTCGATCTGCGGTTGGAGACTCTACTTTGTAGGAATGTTGGTGGCATATTATCTAAATGCCCACATCGGATCGGATGCCAACTTATATCCCATAAGAAATACCTGCATAGAGGAATAGAATGGGGGACTGATGAGATGTTAACTTGCCAATAAATGTAAGAGACCAAGTGATTCGCGTGGATCAGAGCGGATAAAGCAGCTGGCCCACTCAATATTGTCTGGTTTGAGTGTGTGCGGATGTTTAGCACTGTCTTTCTGCGATTGCGTCTCAAGTGTTAGTCACATGATGTGGGTGGCGTCATCATCCCAGCCTCAAGAATTGCACTTTCCTGGGATAGATCGCATCGGTGTATCTCTTGGATGGGTTATAAGATTGACTGTGGTATACCACTTTTGCCATTGCTTTACGGTTTATGTAGGGTCTCAAATTCGGGGAGTCTGAATAGGATGGTTATCGAACTTAAACTATGGTGTACATAACGTCCACGGAATAAAATCGGTCGGACCGATATATAGATTTATTGGAAATATCGGTGTCGATCGATACCGTGTGTATATATATATATATATATCACTTGATTACCTTTTACATAATTTTCTCTAGAGCCACCTCTAATCAGCACAGTCTTTGCTTTTTTGCCTTTCTTCTTAGACTTAGTTTTGTGAGGTGATTTCTCATACAAGTATTTACTTGACAACCACCTTGACCGAAACACTAAAATATATACAAGGGGTGGATATGTATTAGTGGCTATGATCCCGCAGTCCTTGTGGGAGGACCATATTTGAATGTGGTCCTCCCACAAGGACCTATTTTCAAATAATTTAATTGGGCATGCCAACCAAAATTGGAGGTGCGTCCAATGAAAGGTGGTCTATACAGCAAGGCTGGCAACTCAGATTCAGAATCGTAATTCAGAGTTCAGATCGTAATTCAGTTCAGTTCAGTTCAGTTCAGATCAGATCTGAATTCAGGCGAACTGTCGGCCTTGCTATACAGGGTCTATACTTAGTTAGATGATGCCTGGTTTGGCCTGGATCCGCCTCATATATCTACAACGATTGCATTTGTATATGCATCCCTCGGAGTTTTCAACTCGGAAATTTTCTAATGTTAAAAATCACTCAAAATAATACCGTATCTTCAATAATTTTTTGCTGATAGTATATGGAGGCTGAGTATGCGTCCAAGGATTCAGCAACACCGTAGCATTGTGTACAATCATGTTTACAATAAAACACAAGTTGATAACCTCATAGTGGACATGCATTTGCGCCCAACTCGACATGTCCTATCATTTTTGGTCAAATATCAGAAAATATAAGGGTTAATTTTGGCTCTAATGTGATGTCGTGGATGCTAGATTGAGTGCGTGCATGGCACTTCCACACCACCGCCTTACTATGGTCGGCATATAGACACGATACTTGAATTTTTGAGCCATTTACATGGCCATAATAATGTGCAATACTTTGGTGTGTATGCATCGTTGAACCGGACGAACGGCAATTTCTTTTTGGGAGATTCGAGGCATTTTTCAATTTTGACACCCGGTGCTGCTTCAACCGATATGTTGAGGGTCAAGATGACCTCGGGTGAAAGTTTTGACAAGACACTGCAGAAAGCGCAGCTCGAGAACTTGACAACATTGAAGCTCAAAATTTCAAAGGACCTTCGAGGAGGCAGTTAGCTTGAGTGATAGCCTGGTCCTTTTGGGAGGACCAAGGGTTAGTTCGTGAATTTTGTGAAATCACATCCCCAAATCACACCCGCTAAGCATGACCCTAATAAAGTCACTCTAGGGACGAACCCATGCAAAATATTATTCAATTGACTAAAACATATCATGAAAAAAGGCTTGAATATACTTTAACGGGCAAGCTAGCGACCAATATAGCCATTGCGAAGTGGTCCTTGTGGGAGGACTAGCAATTTGGATAGTAGCCATTAGGTTTCAAGAAACCCTGAGTGCGGCCACAGTCTCAGATGAGATAATAAAAAAACTTAGGTGTTTTATTATCGGTCGGAACTGACGGCAGGCAAGATGCAAGTGACACCACAGGGCGAGGGGTGACACAGGAAGAGACAGTCACCCCCCGTTTATGGGGGGGCGAAAGCCTGTCTCTCCATGACACCTATAGAATCTCTTCCGCCTCAAGTTGAAGTAATGGCCGTTTGCTCGTTTCTTGTGGGCCCAGCGATGCATAGTTCTCGGGCCTGGGGTGAATTTTTTATTACGGAGCTAACTCTCCCCTATAAAGAGAACGAAGAACGAAACGGCGCGGGGGAGATCGTTTGCGATCGACAGGTCCGGAACTCCCATCCGGATTCCGGAACCTCCGGATCGATTTTGAGGAGAGAAGACTGAAGCCTCTCCTCAAGAAGCTTTCCAGGCAGTGCAGACACCACACTCGCATTAGACGTGACGCCTTCCTTAATGGTCATGCTAGAGTCGAGAACCATGACCCTCTCAAAACCACACTTAGCCGAATTGCTGGTATCACAGAGGAAGCGAGCTGTTGGAAGAGCAAATTTGTTTTCCGCTTTTCCCTTAACCTCCCCTGAATGATTATCATCTTCACCCCCTCTCCTCTTTCAGATGAATACTAGATAAGCACCTCCCCCCCCTTGGTAGAGCCCCCCTCTCCTACCTTGGCCCGCCCCCTCCACCCACACACTCCGCTCCCAGCCTCCACCCCCGCCTTCCCGACCCTCCACCACGATCGTCCCTCCTCCGCCTCGCTTCCGACCCTTTTTTCCATCACAGATGCAGCCTCGCTCCACCTCCACCTCCCTCCGTCGCTGCTTCTCCGCCGGCACGACCTTTTAACGCTCTGCGTAGTTTTGCCGTGCCGCGGTTTCCTAGGTTGATATGACCTGGATGCGCCTTTTGGGGCGCGCTATGAGGATGATTCCAGCTCCCTCTCGTATGTTTTTCAGTTGCCTGCTTGCAGGATTACAGCGGACTCGTGACTTTGTCATTATTCTCAGCGTAAATGTTATCGATTTTCGATTGATCGGGCTGTCCGGATCGGCTGAAAAGCTCTCCACAAGTCCACTACCTCCCTACCTCCAGTCCACATTATTGACATACGAAGATACGTGATACGAGAATTTAGCTTCCAACGCAGAGAACGTTATGGTTTATAGAAGAACTTTTTTCCAAAAACAGAATCGGAGCCTCAACCCCCCGGGACTTGCGCGTTCGGAATCAAAGTGGGGGGGGGGACTTGGGACCTGTCGGCGCCTTAGTATGGGTGGGGGTGGGGGGACTTGCGACTGTCGGCGCGGCGAAAGTGGGGGTGGGGGGAACTGGGTCATGTGGACGCCGGGAAGGGTGCGGGGTGGGGGGGACTTTGGACTTGGTTGCCTCATCGTGACGATCGGGACACGACAGCGACAGCGACAACTAGCGACAATGATCAATGTTAGATTGAATTCAACTCTATAAAACGTCTTCAGTGACAAATGGGGGGCAATTGGAGGGTTTTTCCAAAAACCCTCCAAACCTTCACATTGGTCGTAATTCAAAAATGTGATACAAACCGTCGATCCAAATACAATTAAAATCTGAATTGAAAATCTTAATTAACGCCCCTAGAAAAAACAGGTGGGGGTAGGGGATACTTAACACCGTAAGGGCGAATTCGTTTTTAGCAGTATGGGATCAGTATGAGGGCGGAAACATCCATAACTACCACAGTAGTCAACTATTGGATATTTATGAAGTATTAGTGTCCATATTGGGGACTTGGGCGAGGTCCCTCAACCCTTCAATGCCCACCAAACTCGGTGTATCGAGTGGGGGGCTTTGTGGAAAGTGCAGGGGTGTTCTGTTGCCAGGTGACAAACGCGTACTCTATGGAGAGTGCTCTAAAGGCTTCAAATCAAGGGTATATGGTATTTTCCCCCATTGGTATACACCATGATATATACGTCATCGCCCACTCATAACATCAAGTCAACAGTGGTGGCATGTTCAAGGCGCATGCCCAAAAATGCCCCCAGCAGTTGTTCAACAGAAATTCCTTAATAAGTATGGCGATGATGGGTCACATATGTTCATGTGTGCACATACGGTGCGAGTGATAATGAAGTGTCATATCACCCACCTAGTTCCGCAATATAGGATATTTATGAAGTATTAGTGTCCATATTGGGGACTTGGGCGAGGTCCCTCAACCCTTCAATGCCCACCAAACTCGGTTTATCGAGTGGGGGACTTTGGGGTGTTGGTACAAAACCTCGTCGTTTTTGTACACGACATCGTGGGTTACCACGATATCGTGGAACATGACCACGACATCGTGGTCATGTCCCACGATATCGTGGGACTGACCACGATATCGTGGTCAAGTTCCACGATATTGTGGTGAAGTTCCACGATATTGTGGTCAGTCTTACGATATCGTGGCCAGTCCCACAAGAGTGAAGTGAGCTGAGCCGAGTAGGTGAGCGTAATAAGATAGAGCCGAGGTGAGCTGAGGTGAGCTGATGTGAGCGGAGAGGCGCTGAGACGCTGAGACGCTGAGACGCTGAGACGCTGAGACGCTGAGACGCTGAGATGATGTGTCGAGGGGAAATGAGATGAAATATTGCGGTGCGGAGATGAAATATTGCGGTGAGATGAAATATTGCGGTGAGAAGTAATATTGCTGTGCGGAGAAGTAATATTGCGGTGAGAAGTAATATTGCGGTGAGTGTAATATTGCGGTGAGTTACAGTGAATAATCATGCGGTGAGATGTAATAATGCGGTGAGATGTGATAATGCGGTGAGATGTAATAATAATGCGGTGAGATGTAATAATGCGGTGAGATGTAATAATGCGGTGAGATGTAATTATGCGGTGAGATGTATTATTGCGGTGAGATGTAATAATGCGGTGAGATGTAATAATGCGGTGAGATATACTAATGCGGTGTGATGTAATATTGTGGTGAGTTGTAATAATGCGGTGAGATGTAATATTGCGGTGAGATGTAATAATGCGGTGAGATGTAATAATGCGATGAGATATACTAATGCGGTGCGATGTAATATTGTGGTGAGTTGTAATATTGCGGTGAGATGTAATAATGCGGTGAGATGTAATATTGCGGTGAGATGTAATATTGCGGTGAGGGGCGAGGGTTACATCCACTGGTATTACATTATTACATTTTCACATCGTAATGATGTTCCAATCAACAACCAACTTGTTACACCGAAGTAGCTTACACTCGGCACCTCCGGAGTGGGTATTAGTGAAGCCATGCTCAAGTCGAAGTAGACCGGAATATCATTATACATGTCTCGAAACTCGAAAAACCCAGATGAGGATGGTTAAGCCGTTATTTGGCTACTATCCCGAGATCCTTGTGGGAGGACCTAGAACGCTCTAGATCCTACCACAAGGATCATCTTTTCAATAATTTATTTAGGCGCCCCACGAGCTTTCTACAAGTCAACACCAAGAAATACTTTCCACATGGGACCTATACTAAGTAGTATGGTGCGTGGTTTGACGAGAATCCATCATATATACTCCTAGCTAATGCATTTATAGCATGCCTCAACCAAATTTTGAACTGCTGCGCCTTTTAAAGCTTCAAAAGCGGGGTGTATCTTCCATATTTTTTTGCCAATCGTATATCGATCCTTTGCCACCATAGACATGATATATCTCAAGGTATGCATGTATATTAATCATGTTTGGGTCAAAATACGACTTGGATAATGTATATTGGACACATCACACGAACGCGGTTACATGGGTAAGATATACACATTCCTTAAGTATGGGGATAATTTCGCATTTTGGGCGTGAGTCTTGGTCCATTTTAGGCTTTAAGGCTAGATCTTTGCCTTGGTGAGCACTTCAGTACTTTAATATGACTTCAAAGTCTCCTTGGGATTTTTTTGGGGATTTTTTGAACGGTTGGAACTACCGCTAGAGGTTCTAGAATACGATTTTCAGACCCTGATAATGATGGAAATATTGAATTTCGACGGTACTACACCATGGCATGCGCATATGCGGCGATTAATCCGGCTAGTATGATATTAAAGGGCTTACAAAATTAGTTTTGGTCATATTCTCGAGGTTTAACAACATACGCACCAACCCGAGCTCGTGTAGCAAGGCCTAGAGTTGTCGGTTTTTACTAAGTGTTGGCTCTTTACTTTCCTTTTCAGATTGGCTGTTTTCGAGGAGGGCGAAATGGAGGAAATCGACCGCCTCGAGTACAACGTCAACTTCAAGCATCCCTTCAAACATTCTAGGTTGATAAGTCCTTTATGTTTTCAATAGAATATTCTTTTGTGCGTTTCCGCTTTTTTACTAAGTGTTGGCTCTTTACTTTCCATTTTAGATCGGTTGTTTTGGAGCGAAGCGAGATGGAGAAAATCGACGGCCTCGAGTACAACGTCAACGTTTAGGTTGGCATCTTGTAAATAGAAGAAGAACATTATTTTGCGTATTGTAAATAGAAAGTGCACGAGTAGAACATAATTTTGTGTATTCGTTGGTATGATAAAATTTGATAGTCCCATTCGTATTCCTTTCTGCCTAGCTAGATACATGTTAATCGTAGTAAAGATGCTCGAGTATTTTGTTTATCTCGCACAGTTGAAACATAGTGAACACACTGCATGTTGCTAATGTGCAATATGTATGCTACACAGTCAGTGCTACACGTACAGTATCCCTATACTGCCCCACTACTGTGCCTATGGAAATTAAATATTAATTAAGTTCCATACGTATAGCATCCCGATATTATCCCTATATCGTGCCTATGGAAACCATATATATCTACTGGTTCCATACCTATACTATGCCTATAGTAAATAGTTTCCATACGGATAACATACGTAGGGAAAGATGTTTTCAATACCTATAATATACGGTTTTCATACGCATGGTATCCCTGGGGGAAAAGCTTTCCGTAGGTATAGTACACCTGCGGAAAATGCTCTCCATAAGTATAATAACCGTATGGAATATGAATTCCATAGGGCGGGTCACTCTACGGAAAGCGTTTCCATAGGTATACTCCTGATGCTGTTAACGGAATCATACGTATAATATCCGTATGGAATACCTTTCCATAAGTATACAACACGTATGGAATTGTGTTTCCATAGGTATAGCCATCCTATGGAATAATCTTTCCCAAAGGTGAGCCACCCAGTGGAAAACCTTTCCATAAGTATGTCGGCCGTATGGAAACCTATTTCCCAAGGGACGCTAAGTGTATGGGCCCGTCTTCCGTAGGCATAATGTCCGTATGGAAAGATCTTTCCCCAGGGGATACCATACCTGTGGAAAATGTTCCATAGGTATATCGACCGTATGGAAGATTGCTTTCCAAGGGATACTATGCCTATGGAATCCGCTTCCATAGGTACACCGTCCGTATGGAAACAAGTTTCCCAAGGGGTACCATGCCTGGGGAAAAGATTTCCATAGGTATGACCTATTAGGTTCCATAGGGCCAGCATAGGGTGATCATAGGGATGGAACAGATCCGTGTGTTTTTCCACAGGGTTTTCCATACGGCTTTCCATAGGGATGCTATAGGGATGACATAAGTACGGAAAACGCTTGATATTCCAGGACTTTCCATTGGGTTTCCATAGGGTTTTCCATACGATATTTTCCATACGATTCCTTCCATCCCTATGGAAAACGTTCCATAGGTATGGACGCCACAATCATCCCTATGGAATGCCTTGGAAAACCCTATGGAAAGCACAATCACCCTATGGAATGCCCTGGAAAATAATGAAAACCTTCCCAAGGGTGAGTATAGGGATGGAAACTCAAAATTTTTGTTTTCGAGATAACCTCCAGTATCCATTTTCCCTTTTCCATAGGGCTTTTCCATAGGGTTTTCACCCATTTCCATGCCTATGGAAAGCTTTCCCAAGGGTTGCAGATCTGTAGGGTACCCTAGATCCTTGTGGTAGGATCTAGCATTTTGATTAAAATTCTGTGAAAGCACCCACCCAAATCACGCTAAGATTAAAGGTCAAACCATCGACATTTCAAGCAAAGAAATGTTATAGATAATTCAAAAGGTTCATAAATATTGCCCCAAAGCATATGCCGGGCCACTATATACGACATACAAGGTCGCCATGCCCATTTGCGCTAGATTCTTGTGGGAGGATCTGGATTAAGGATAGTAGCCATATTACATTCACCGCAGGATGATTATGTTGTTATTAAATTCACTGCAGAATGATTATGTTGTAATTAAATTCACTGCAGAATGATTATGCTGTCATTACATTCACTGCAGGATGCTTTTACAATCACTCTGCAATTGTTAATGTTACCGACTTGAGTGAAATATATGCATGCTGTTCCGTGCCATCATCATTCATCACTATACAGGGCACCCGATGCTCATCTCCTACGTGCGCTCCTTGCCTTCTTCTGTGCAGGAGGGGACTCTGACTGCCGAGTCAGGGCGGGGGTGGGAGGCTTGTGTCTCCCTGACCTCTTCCTTTTCGGCAGCAGCTCAGTTGCAGCCTCCAGACGGAGCCCATTCTTCAGGCTTCTCACCTTCTCAAACACGCTATTCGATGAAAACGACATTATGGAATGTCATTTTTCAATTTAATTATAGATAGCTAAATAATTCCAAGGCGTACGAAAATAACGTATTTTCCGACGAGACGCGAGACGCACGTATAAACGCGGGTGCCGGTGAGGCTAATAGATACGTACGTATGAGTGCTTATAATAAATTCACAAGCACATGCAAGCATTCAATGTGGTAAACACGATACAAAATATGATGCGGTGACTAATTTCATTTTGTACATATGTTTTATTAATGTTCGGGACTAGCTGTTAGCACTGCGACCACAGTCTACGCGGTATCTGCTCGGATACGTACGTATGAGTGCTTATAATACATTCACAAGCACATGCAAGCATTCAATGTGGTGAACACGATACAAAATATGATGCGGTGACTAATTTCATTTTGTACATGTGTTTTATTAATGTTCAGGGCTAGCTGTTAGCACTGCGACCACAATCTACGCGGTATCTGCGTTCATTCCAGGTTCAAGACAGGCATTTGGCACGGCGTGCACTATTTACTCGGCTGGTGCGTCGTCGGTAGGTGCGGGGGGAACGCTGTCTCCTG
Source organism: Cymbomonas tetramitiformis (assembly GCA_001247695.2). Classification (NCBI taxonomy): domain Eukaryota; kingdom Viridiplantae; phylum Chlorophyta; class Pyramimonadophyceae; order Pyramimonadales; family Pyramimonadaceae; genus Cymbomonas; species Cymbomonas tetramitiformis. Next base: position 15,352 of record LGRX02019163.1, on the reverse strand, counting down.
GTTCGCCGTCTCCTGCCTCTTCTTCTTCCTCTTCATCTCCATCTTCTCCTTTCTCTCCTTCTCCTGCCTCGGGTTGCCCAGAAGCCGTGCCGGTTTCAGCGGGTGGATCTTCAGCGGGTTCTTCACCGTCCTCATCAGCCGACTCCTCCATGTCCTTTTTGCAGTCGGCGATTTCTTTCGCCCTTTTGAGGTTTTCCTCCTCTATGCGTGCTTCCTCTTTGAGCTTCGCCGTTTCCTCGAGTGACATGCATTCCGTATCGCCGTTAGGCTCGTCGTTAATGTTCCCAATCCGCTGACTGGCTGCATTCACCATGTCTTGGTCGGAGTCGAACGCGACAGCGTTCAAGCCGCACCGGAGAGCTGCCATTGTGGCCGTCGCGACCCCACACCCCGCATCCAAGATCCAGTTGGGTGACGAATCGTTGTTTAACTGGGCGAAAGGTGCGGGTCCCATCATGTGGCAGTTGATGAGCTCGATTAGCAGGTGCTGGGGCTTCTGGTGAGCGCATACCACTTTCCCCTCGTCTCGGAAGGGTTGCTTGACGACAGAATACCCCTCCAACACATTCGCCCTCGAGCCCACCTCCGCATCCTTCGTCGAGAAGTCGAAGTCGCACATCCATGCTTTGCGAGTGGATTTTTCCCCGGACTCCTGCTCCGCCATTTGGAACCCGATGACAGCCGCTTCGAGGACATTGTACCGGATGGCTTTGTTGGCACCTACATCCTGGTTCTCCTTGCGCCACCATATGCGCTGGGCCCCACCGTTGCATTTGCTCTCCAGGATCTTCAGGAACCCGGGCTGCTGAGCAAACCCACAAAATATCAATATTGTCCAGTCCGGCGAGGTGGTGAGCGCCGCAAAGGCATCTATGAACTTGATCAGGTCGGGCTCGGATAACGCGTGCTCTGACAGCTCCGTATCGAAGTCGTAAATAACGTCCAGTATTGTCCCCACGTAATTCATCTTGGGGACATTCTCGAGTTTCGTCAACTCGTCTTTGTAGATCATGTAGCCGGTTTGAACCGTCTTCCACTCGAACTCTTTCTCGCACTCTGCCTCCTTACCATCCTCCACAAGGGGGGAGGGAAGTGCCACCTATTATTATACCACAAACCGCTTGTTAATATTTGAATGACCCAATGAAAATTGCTAGCGCAATAAAACATGCAACTACATGTTGAGGAGCACGACTATTACAACAAAGAATGTTGAAAGAACGCACACCTTAACTGTATTGGGGACGTAGTTGACGGGCAGCCGCCCGAGGTCTCCCTCTCCGGCCTGACACCGGGAAAGCCACGGGTTGCAGTCTGCGACGAATTGGACGATGGCCTTGGGAACCGTGAGCTGACTCCCCCCTCGCCCACTTTTACCTTGTTTCACCGCCTTGATGCAGCGCTCGATGGACTCCTGGCAAGCCCAAGTCTCACCGTATTTCCTCTCAAAAGCAGTCCAATTCTCCACCCCAGATTGCGACACGATCCAGGCCTGAACGTTGCGTTGGGCCTTGAACCTCTTCAAGGTGTCAATCGCCTCTGCGATGGTGAGCTCAGTGGTCAGGATTTTCTTCAGAACGCCGTTCAAGTAATCAACCTCCACGTCCGAGTGAAACCCGAGCATCGTCTGGAAAAAGGACATGTGCAACTCCTTCTTCTCGCTCTCCTTCACGATCGCCTGCTGCAAAGGCTGTGCCGGCTGACCGACACTCAACGTGTTACCGGCGCTTCGAGGAACACGCCTAGACCTGGCCTTGCCACCCGACTTCTTCTTCTTGAGGTCGGCACCTACATCCTTCAACGCCTCCTCCGCCCCAGACGTCTCGGTAGTCATGTCAACGATCTCACTCTCCGGAGTCCAGGTCTTGCGTTTCTTACCCGACCCCTTGGTGGGGGTCTTAGTCTGCCCCTTCAGAATACGCAATTCGTACGCATGCATGATTCTAACAATCTGGTCCCAAGTCTCCTGACGCACTGTAGCCATCGACCAATTCGTTGCGTATTCGTTGGCGTAGGAGATGTGATTCATTTGCAACACCTCCGCCTTAATCTGCAACTGCTGAGCCGATGTCAAAAAGTACCAGACCGGGAACCATTTGCCATTGTCAACGTCTCCCCCGAAAAGCTCCCAATCGTTCACATTGGCCCACTCCCCCTTCGACAGCTTCTCGTAGACATGCTTCCTATTCTTCTTTGCAGGAAGCTTGAAAGTCTTGGAATCGTGCTTTTCCAACTGCTTCACCAGGCCGTCCTCCGTCCAGTCTTGGGCCTGAACGTCCCATTCCGTGATGCCACAATGCCAATAGAGTTTGTGGAGAGGGCCCTTCGATGCCTGCATGGTTTGCCGAGAAATTACGGTTAGTAACATTCTTTTACTTTAAGTAAGTAAGAGCTTTAAGTGACAAAGATGGATAAGTTACATTGTTTTCTCAGAAATCACCTGCATGCCCGTTCGCATGGATTTTATGATTTGCTGGTGCGACTTGCCCTTCACGTTCTGGTCGACGGTGTTCTGCTCGTCAGCCAAAAATCGGACCATGTCAGACTGTAGATTAAAATACAATTTGCACTCGATCTGCTGAAAAGCTTCGTTATCTGGTTGTTCTTGGTGAAGCTCCCGCCGAGCGGTGAGGCTATGTTGGTGCCCGAAGCACACGAAACGATATACGCCTTCCCACACCTTACTGGGGTCAAAGTCCTCCGCGGTTGTGAGGTGCTCCCCAGAGTGCGCCCATATAACGTACACTAGGGAGGTGTTCTGAAAACCGTGTGGGTTCCAAGCCATGCTCTCTTTCAAGTTCATGACTTGCGCACGGTCCTCATCCCTGATGCGCTCGTAGTCCTCAGCCTGTATAATGTACTGGATAGGTATGTTGAAGGTACACCCCTTGACGTCTTTGGCGTCAACGACTCTGGGGTACCGGTGGTTATACTCAATCTGATACCGAATCGTATTAGAATGAGCTACTGAACGCCGCTGTTTCGGCAAAGAGAGCAAGGACTGCCAGTTCTGCGCTGCTTGCTCGGCATTCTGTTCTTTGGCCGCCTTCGCTGTCTCTCCAGGCCCGTAAGCCAACAATGAGCCGCCCGGACCACGATTAGCAGCCAGATCGCTTTCTGCTGCAGGTGTCAACGGTACCTATATTGTAATATAAAAGTACAAAGTTAGTCACTAACAGATAACACCTCATTAGGTTAATGAGCAATTCGAAACAACACTCATATTCATTATAAAACTGTTAAGGGGAAATCACAAAGGTTAGAAACTTTGCACAACTGCTCATTAAGCTAATGAGACATATTTTACATTACAAGCTAATGGTACATATTTTATTTAACATCGGTCTTGATCAATTACGGTTGTCAATGTAATTGTATGCCTACTTCTTTAGTTTTGATTTACTACATTCCTGTCGATGGCTCGACTTCCAGTGCTGCTTCGCACAATCATGGGAACAGTATACTGCTTGGTGACAGCCGCCACACCGCTTTTCTCCTTGTTTACCACAATTTATACACAGACACTGGTGTGCTGACACCGAGGACTTCCCGAAACGATCTTTGTTTGCCTTCCGAACAGCAGATTGTGTGAAGCATGCGGTCCAGCCATTGGGAAGCTTTACTGGTGAATTAAAGTCGGTTGTGCCAGAATCCTGCAGTAAAGTAAAAAAAAGAAAAACTGCTCATTAAGCTAATGAGACCTTTTGGTCAGTCATCAAATATCTCGGTTAAAACAGTCACACATGTCATATGATGACAGTAGGTATCATACTAACTGTAAAAAAAATCGTAAAGGCCAGAAAGTTGCAAAACTGCTCATTAGGCTAATGAGGCTTTTTGTTCAAGTTTGGGTCAGTCATCGAATTTCTCGGGTAAAACAGTCAAACATGTCATATGATGACAGTAGGTATCATACTAACTGTAAAAAAAATCGTAAAGGCCAGAAAGTTGCAAAACTGCTCATTAGGCTAATGAGGCTTTTTGTTCAAGTTTGGGTCGGTCAACGAATTTCTCGTGTAAAACAGTCACACATGTCATATGATCACAGTTGGTATCATACTAACTGTAAAAAAAATCGTAAAGGCCAGAAAGGTTGCAAAACTGCTCATTAGGCTAATGAGGCTTTTTGTTCAAGTTTGGGTCAGTCATAGAATTTCTAAAGTAAAACAGTCACACATGTCATATGATCACAGTTGGTACCATACTAACTGTAAAAAAAATCGTAAAGGCCAGAAAGGTTGCAAAACTGCTCATTAGGCTAATGAGGCTTTTTGTTCAAGTTTTTTAAGACACACTAATAATTATAGAAATGACAAATAAATTAACAAAATATCACAGGATTTTCAAAAATCTTTGAACTTACCGCGGTTGGAAGTACCCCGGTGCCACCCATCTGCGTATCGATTGATTCGTCCAAGAGACTGTACTCTTCACCAGATAACTCAGCAGACTTCCAGAAGTCTGGGTTCTCGGAATTTCGCCACATTTCATTCAGAAAAGAACTGTAAGCAGCAGCAGGAACTTTGGACGCTGAGCGGTTAACCAGCTCATCCAGCCTGTTCTTGCGCACTGTGTAAGTAGGCGCCACGCTGCTAATCAGCATATTTTCAGCGTCAAGACGGACAGCGCTATACTCATGAGGGCGTTCAGACGCCGCCAGCACGTACAGCGGGGTATTGCCGTTGGCGGTTGACGCAGCGCCAGCGAAAGAGATACGAAGGTTCTCATCTGCGTTTGCTTGCAAAATAGGCAAACTTTTGTGAACTGTTTCCCCATCGGCTGTTGCGAGAAAAACTTTTACTCGCAGCTGATGGCCGTTTAAAGAAGGTACGCGCTCAACTGACCACTGCTTGCCGGGTATCTGTGTTATGCTTCCTGCGCTCATTAATGCGCGAAATTGATCCAAAGTTGCCATTATTTTAATTCACGAAAAAGTAAAACAAAAAGGGCGATGAGCTGTGAGCGGTGTTATGCAAAGTAGGTTTTGAATTGTGAGGAAGTCTGGTCGAGTTTATTGAGTTTCAATAAGTTTTGTTCTCTCGTCATCAAAATCTGAGAATTGCAAATCGAAGTATTTTATTGGACGGGCCGAACGCGACAAAGAACTCGAATCTGCATTCAAGTTCTCGATTTCGATTGATGACATCTGCACTCGATCCGGGAACTTGAGTACAGAATGATGTTATTGGACAAAGTTTAGTCGATCGATCCGATGAATTTAATATGACCGACCGTAATATTCAAATTCAAAGTCATCGGCTGTCGCCCCTGACGAAACTCGGAATGAACTGTCGTCGTTTTCATTTCACGGAAATTGGCTTCATAAGATTTTTGAACTATTTTTCTGATGGGGCCGGTCTGGCGAATAGCTGACGAAGCTATCGACGAAGTTATTGACCTTTCACAGCCTGCAATATACTACACCCAGAAGGAAGACGATATCATAGAAATAGAAACAGACGTATTTCGCTCATCGCCAGTTAACGCTCCTCGCTCATCGCTATACAAAACACTTTGCGACGATGAGATATTATGCTTTCCGTGCGTTGAAACGCCAATGCACTCGAAAAGCGCAGAAACTCCAATGACTCCAAACTTGCAAAAGACTAGCGACTCTCGCGCGACTCAGCGCTCATCGGACTCTGATGACACAATAAACACGCAAGAGTCTAGTTCGCGAAAGATCACAAGTGTTGACTTCAATGAGATAACGCAAAGCCTTGAAGCAAGCTTTAGTTCGTACTCCGTGGGTGACGAAAATAGTGAAAGTGTGCTGAATGGGAAATCAACTAAGGTCGGTAAAGAGCGAGCAGTTTACACATCAACAAAAAGAAAACCCATAGAAAACAAGCCAATATCAATCAAAGAACGAAACCTTTCACAGTCTGACATAGATAGTATTGCAGTTTATCGGTGCAAATGCAAAACCTTTTGCTCCATGATGTTTCATATCTCGGCTTTAACAGCACAACGCAAAATGTTTTGGGGCTTGTCTCAAAAGGATCGTAAAGAATGGATGGTAACAGATCTTATGAAGAGCGGTACCAGAACTTGTGACTCCGGATTCATATTTAAGTTCTTCATATGTGACAGACCGGCGAGTTTGCCTAAACTGCTCATTAAGCTAATGAGCAGTTTTCCTTCTTTTTTAGGAATTCCCCAAAAGTATAAATGTTTGTGCATATTCCTGAACGTTTGCCTAAACTGCTCATTAAGCTAATGAGCAGTATTCCTTTTTTCTTATAGAATTCCCCAAAAGTATAAACGTTTGTGCATATTCCTGAACGTTTGCCTAAACTGCTCATTAAGCTAATGAGCAGTATTCCTTCTTTTTTATAGGATTACCCAGAAGTATAAACGTTTCTGCATATTCCTGAACGTTTGCCTAAACTGCTCATTAAGCTAATGAGCAGTATTCTTTTTTTCTTATAGAATTCCCCAAAAGTATAAACGTTTGTGCATATTCCTGAAAGTTTGCCTAAACTGCTCATTAAGCTAATGAGCAGTATTCCTTCTTTTTTATAGGATTACCCAAAAGTATAAACGTTTGTGCATATTCCTGAAAGTTTGCCTAAACTGCTCATTAAGCTAATGAGCAGTATTCCTTCTTTTTTATAGCATTACCCAAAAGTATAAATGTTTGTGCATATTCCTGAAAGTTTGCCTAAACTGCTCATTAAGCTAATGAGCAGTTTTCTTTCTTTATTATAGAATTTCCCAAAAGTATAAATGTTTGTGCACATTCCTGAAAGTTTGCCAAAACTGCTCATTAAGCTAATGAGCAGTTTTCCTTCTTTTTTATAGAATTCCCCAAAAGTGTAATTTTTTGAAGAAATTCACTTTGCTTGTATATTTACAGGTGTGCTCGGCCTCCTACCAGAAGGTTTGCAAAATAAGCCAAGGCTATTTCTGCGACGTATGCGAGCGTGTTCTCTCAGGAAGAACAAATTTCATTCACGGGCTGACTGGCAGCGAGGCGAATCGGCGTTTGTCCAACAAAAAATCAAATGCCGTTGCCTTCGTGAATAAATATGCGGCTGAACAGGGCGAACATCAGGCTGATAAACCTGAGACGCATCTCCCGTCGGGGAAGACAAGAGAAGAGATTTGGGATGACTATCTCGATTCTTTATCTATTCACGACCGCAAATCCAAGGAAGTCTCCTTGCCGTACTTCTACGAAATCTGGAAAGACGAGTTCAAATCTTGGCTCAAAGTTCCGAAGTGCAAGCGTTTTTCGCAGTGCAGTGTATGTGCTTCGATCAAACTCTTGAAGGAGGGCACACCTAAATCCCAGCACGGTAAGCTAAATTTTGAAAAATACAGTATTTGCATTTGTTTTACGTTGTTTTAGAAGTTTGTATATTAAAACGTTTTTTTTTTCAGGTCAATACGACAAAATGCGAGAGGTGCACCTTAACCAAGCGCGTGCCGAGCGTGAGAAGTTCTACAAACACGGCCGAAAATCTAACATGACTAAGAGCATCAAGGAAAACAAGACGTGGTGGAAATATTCCTCTGTCATCATTGACGGGATGACCCAATGGACGACGCGCCTGCCGCATTTCTGGCGCATGCCATCATATCTGGACCGAAAGGACTTCTTGGACGTGCACAATATGGGTAGCATCATCGAAAACGTTGGCCGGTTTATGGACTTCAACTACGCGAATTACGGTGACGACGCCAACTTCCTGCTGAACGTGCTGCATCGTGACGTCACTCGAATTCAAGAGCACCGTCGTAAAGGGGATGGCGAGGAACCGTACCCGATGCCGGAAGTGTTATACGTCCAGCTTGACAACGTGGGCACCAACAAGAGCATTATGCTTTTGGCGTATATCTCTTGGTTGGTTATGTCTGGCGCGTTCAAGAAGGTGAAGGTGAACTTCCTAATCGTCGGCCACACCCACGAGAACATCGACCAGATGTTCTCGCGTTTTTCTGTGCGCTTAAAACGCAAGCTTGCGATGACCCTTGACGAAATGATGGAAATCGCAAAGGAGTGTTTCTCGGATGGCATCTTCACGACCGCGGTGGCGAAAGTGCACGATTTGAAGACCTGGTTCGGTGGTCGCTACGAGAACGTCTGTGGCATCTCCACGCAGCAGACCTTCAAAGCGTTCAAGAACGAGGCCGGCGAAGTGGTCGTGCAATACAAGATGTATTCCACCGACAAGAAGTGGCTACCAGAGGAGGGCCTCAAGGTGTTGAACTCTATGCCCGAGAACCTGCCTGATTTTGTCAAACCGAAAGCCTTCTCCAAAGAAGGGCTTACGAAGCTCGAGGATCTGGTGGACGGGATGCGGACCATTTTGAGTACGACGTTTACACCTACCCACGAGGCGTGGTGGGCGGAGCTGTTGAGGAAGCAACGAAAGCTGACCGAGGAGGGCATTTTCGAGGAGCCCAATGTCCCGTTCGTTTTGCCGAGCAAATTGCACGCACGTTTGAATGCCCCTTTGGTGCATGCCCTGGAAGCTCCTCTCAGACTCGCCGAAGCGCAGATGCCAGCAGCAGCCGAAATTCCAGCCCGAATTCAAGAACGCGTAGAACGTGCACCGATTGCCGTGTACACGGGCAAACGTAAGGCGGTGAATCGGGCTGCTAGAAAAGCGAAGCGTACGTGGCCAACCCGGTATGGGAGGTTTCGTTCGATCAGATGACCGTAAACAGCTACGCCGTTTGCTTCGGAGAAATCACGGGTGTGAAGGCCAACGATGTATGCCAATTCCGTGTCAAGCTCAACGGCAAAGAATGGTCGGACCCCCTGATGCTTGTCCGAGTGCATGCACGGATTGTCTACACGAAGGAGTTGAAGTACAAGTACCTGAAAGTGAAGACATACACGGACACTAAGGAGCGAAGACTCGGAAAGGTGTTGGCAGGGAAAGCGGGAGCCTTCTGGGAGAACGCATCCGATACGCCGTCAACTGAGCCCTTCAAAAGTGCAGAGATATTGCTAGCGTGGAACATCGCAGCTAACGAAGCAAAAGGTTGTATCCCAGAAGAACAGTATGGGCAACTTATAGTGGCACTGCTTGCGCAAAGAGCCAAGAAAAGACGAATTGATAACGGGCAAATGGAAGAAACCGAAGGCGATGAAGACAATAGCGAAAACGAGGGAAATGAGGAAGTGCCGACCTGTCCCGACCGGTCCAGAGCTGACCAGAGGTGTAAAGACCTAGACGACGGTAGCGATGTTGAAATGTGAATAGAATCAGTTGACTAAGACGCAAGAAATAGATGTACATAATGTAAATACGATTATTAGAGAAATCTGATATGGCAATTGCTCATTTCTTTTGTATGTCATGCTCGCTACCATTTACAGCACAGAAAATAAATTGCATGCTTCACCGTGTCTCGGAAACATTTTCGTACGTGTCTTGTAATTTTACCGTTGCGGAGGCCTGCGAGCAAAATTATTTTCAACATTAACATTTTCAGCACATATATTTTCTAAATATCGCCAAAAACAGCTAATGTCAATTATCTACCCTAATGTCAATTTCATCGAATAGCGTGTTTTCAGCACGTGAGAGCAAACCACGCTGTGAAAGAAGCCCTTGCAGTCACACCTCCACAACCCAGGCTGCACACCCTCTTCCAGCTCAAAGTTCGGATCAAACCACACCTTGTGCAGGGACAGGTACCTCTCGCAGAACTTTTCCACCGACAGCCGCTTGTCAACTTTTGCAGTCCCGTTCAAGCCACCAAGATATTCAAGCACCCGTTCTGCATTCACTGCAGTGCCCAGCTTAAGCTTCCTATTCAGGAAAAATGTCCCACTATCCGGAGGGTATTCCAAGATGTCTGTGTCAGTGAACCCCGCTGCTTTCTCTAAAAGCTCCGAGGGAACCAGATCTTCGGGCACACGCCGGAACATGGGTCCTGTGTGATCCTGACCATCCAGCCACAACAGCTCAGGCAAAGACTTCGTCAGCAGCTCGTCCATCTGGCACCGCAGCTTCAGGATCTTGTTCTGCTTGGTGTCCTTGTTGTAACTCTCAATCGGCTGGGAGGATGGCTCAACACCTGGGATGCCTGATGTTGTGTAAAACCACTTGTTATGAGGGGCACTGAGGTACTCCTTGGAAACGTACACCGCAAGTTGTTTCTCATCTTTCTGCTCCCATGCCCGCACCACCAGCTGCGCCAGAGCTTATAGAAAGAATGATCTGGTAATATATTTGTAACGGGTAAATATATTAGCAGTAAAGCACAGAAAACACGCAGGGCCGGGTGCTCGGAACGGTGATAACATAAACTGATAGAAGGATTACGGGAGTGAGCTTTCTAGCAGGTGAGTGTCATACGGTGACACAAGACCAGTGACACACGCAGCAAGGGGTGATACTAGGAGAAGCAGGCCCCCATACAGTGGGGGGGAAATCGGCTTCCCCGTGACACCACCTCACCCCGAAGGTGTGAGTGGTCATCCCGAAGCAGGCAAACCCTAAATCCTAACCCAAGTTACTAGAATGTTCAGGCCTAAGGGGCCTTTCTCAACCCAACTAGAAGCACATCCGTGCATGGGGCGTTGCCTAAATTCCTAGTACATAGGGCAAGCATCTACAAGCCGCGTCGTGATTGCGGAATGGCGGCGGCGGAGTTCTCGATTGCATAAGTCCTCGAGCGCCACGAAAACGACGAATCAGCCAATGCCCACGCGGTGCCAAAGCCAAAAGCGGCCTGGCACCACCAGAGCGAATGCGTCGCTGAAGAGGGGATAGGGAGGTGGAAGGTGGAAAATGCGGTGAGGGAACGTGATCGAGTTTTCGGGTTGGGACCCAAAAGGGATAACAGTGAGGGATGCGACGATTGCAACCGCACCCCTAGACACCACCAGATGGTGAATAGGGGGCGCACAAGGCGAAGGCGAGGGATGGGGCGAGACGAAGGCGTGGGAGTCAAAATACTCACTGGCGAAGTTGGTGTATCTCTCAACGTCGATCTTGGTGTCTGGTGCACAAGCACCACCAGACACCACCATACAGAAACCAGGGATGAATTGTTGATGTCGGAGTAATTGCAGCGCACACTGAACTGCGGCCATGCGCGCTTGCTGACGTGGTGAAGCCATTTCGCTGCAAGCTGCAGAAAATCTGTAGTCGAAGGGTAGGGCTGTAAGCGAAAAAACGCAACTTTCGCTATTTTTAACGGAATCGAACGATGAAAAAGGAAATTTGGGGTGGATTTCCGCGTGGAAGACGGTGGTGACGTCAAAAACGTCGTACGGTAACCCGTTCTCCTGCCAGAAAGGGTGCTGCTGGCCAGAAAGTTGAATGGGCGTTTGGGTTGTTGGCGATAACGTAACTTCCCGCAAAATTAACGGAATCGGACGATGTAGGGGTCAAATTAGGGTAAAATTCGACGAGGAAAACGGTGGTGACGTCAAAAACGTCGTACGGTAAACCAGTTACTCGGCAGCAGAGGCGCTGCTGGCCAGAGTGTTGAAGGACGTTGGGGAGACACGCCTGGAACGAAGTAGGATGCCAGAATTACGGTAAAAAACGGAACGGATGAGAACGGATTTGAACGGCAAAGTAAACCACCAATCACAAACGGTAGGCGGAGTACTCGAACGGGCAAAGACGGTAACGGAGATGTCTTCACACCGCTGACGGATAAGAACGGTAAAAAACGGATTTAGAATCGGCGATGAGGCCGAAGCGAGCTAAACGTAGTGAGCACCACTAGCGCGGTACGGGACCGATAACCTTATAGAAAGAATGATCTGGTAATATATTTGTAACGGGTAAATATATTAGCAGTAAAGCACAGAAAACACGCAGGGCCGGGTGCTCGGAACGGTGATAACATAAACTGATAGAAGGATTACGGGAGTGAGCTTTCTAGCAGGTGAGTGTCATACGGTGACACAAGACCAGTGACACACGCAGCAAGGGGTGATACTAGGAGAAGCAGGCCCCCATACAATGGGGGGGAAATCGGCTTCCCCGTGAAGAGCATCAAACAAAAAGTGATTGCGACACATGTGCAGCAACACGAGGTACCCATGTACCGCGTGCTGAAAGTCGTCGCTGTTATCCCGCATGTATGCGCGGAACTCAACAAATGGCTTCCGTGCAATGTGTGGCCAACAGGTTGTCCAGTTGCACGCATACACATCCTCATACGCCTTTCGAATCTCGGTCGCGCGGTCGGAGTTCCCATTGCCTGGCTTGAACTCAATGTCAAACAGTAACTTTACCGCCGTGTTAGTACTACGAAACATCGCCGTGCATACGCAACACTAGACTCACTCTTCGCCATCATGAAGGCGAAGGGCACGAAGCTGTGTTGAATACAATTGCGCTCCTTATTATATTTCAATGTATGCGTGCCATACACTAGACAAGGCCAACGATTGTACACAATTTTGTAAGTCCCATCGGTCTCTGAGGGCATGCTCGAGCCCCACGCTGCTTTCGCTCTAACCACGTTCTCCAGCGACCCAACCGAGCTGAAAACGAAGCCCATGCCATCCTCCAACGAAAACACGCCATCAGGAAGCACAATCAGCTCATCTTTGTCCAACGCCAAAGCGTCCTCTTTCGAGGGGGGAAGCAAGTGCGCGTTCGTGAACTCAGATAAATCTGCAGCGGTTTCGAACTTGATGGCCCCCAACCTTTCGCGCGTATGCTTGCGCTTCCGATTTTGTATCTGATGCACGGAGGGGATGAGGTCGAGAAACTTGGGTTTCTTCTTGTACTTCAAGCGCAAGTTATTGCGGATGCGTTTGGGAGCCAAACCTGAAGCCAAAAGCGTGTCGATCTCAGGCAGGAGCTCTTTCGCAATGGAGTGTTTCCCACTCCGATCTTGGGAGTCCACTTCGACATCAGCGTGCTCTCCCTTCACTCGTTGGATCAACCATTCAGCTTGTCCACACGTAGGCCCACACGTGCGCACCCAACAAGTGCAATTCACGTGAGAACTACAACGATAAACACCTCCTCGACGAGGCGCTCCATGTTTATACACGAAAGAGTACTCCAACGAATCCTTGTAGGCGATAGCGTCCTCACGACTCTCACGGGGAAGACAATCCCCCCCCACTGTATGGGGGCCTGCCTTCTCCTAGCTTCACCCCTCGCTGTGTGTGTCACCTGTGACAGTGTCATCGGCAGTGACCGTGACCTAGCTACCTTCCTAGATAGCCTCCCAGTAAGACTATCTTTCCAGTTTATGCTATCACCGTCTTGAGCACTGCTGCACTGTGCTTTTCTGTGCCTGTTTGCATATATATATTTATCCGTCACTTATATATATATGCTTCGATCACCCTTTTCACTAGACTCGCAGCAGTCGCTAAGTTTTCCCACGCACCACTACTGTAGGGCACTCGAGATCTTTCGATGCCTTGGAAGGGCGAGTGCGAGGTGGCTGGACCTCATCACTGCAATCGGAGTCATCTTGGGACTCCACTTGGGTCTTCGACTTGCGCTTGGAGTTCCGCGGTTTCTCATGAGAGGCCGGCTTCGCTGTGAGCTTGTCCAACAAGCGGTTGCGATACTTCTTGAAATCGGGGGTGTCAATGATGCCATCATCTTTCAAACTTTTAATGAGAAGTTCATGGTTTAGTGGCTACTTTGAAAACCATGGTTTTGGTCCGACTGTCATCACTGCGTTCACGGACACGATGGGCAGATCGTTCGATCCCACGCTTCTGTGCATTTTTTTGATCGTGTACCCAATAAGTAGCCTCCAAACCGTGGTTTCGCCTGTGGTTTCGCGAAACCACAGTTTCGGTTTTCATGGTTTTCTCCAAAACCATGGTTTTGGAAAGGAATATTGTGTACACGTCCGCGACAGCCTGTCTGCCGACGTGTCCCATCACGTAAGACAATTCTGAACCGTGGTCCCACGAAACCACGCTTTTCGTGGTTTCGCGAAACCACGCTTTGGGGGAACGTCAGCCATCGTCATCCAGATGCATAATGTGAAAATCGAATTTACGAAATCTGAAGATCGACTCGAACGCCCCGAGATGTCGAAAATTCTGAAACTCTTCCAGTCAGGCTCAACGTTGAACTGGGAGCTCCCAGTTGATGTGATGACATGGTATCGCGAAACCACAGTTTCCAAACCGTAGTATCCCGAAACCACAGTTTCCAAAGCGTGGTTTCGAGAAACCACGCTTTTCAAACCGTAGTTTCGCGAAACCATGGTTTGGGGGAACGTGACACGCGATCAGCATATCCCCCGCCACCCAGGCGCCACCAGGCGGAATATTCGGGGAAATATCGCGAAAAGCGTGGTTTCGCGAAACCACGATTTGTAAACCATGGTTTCGCGATACCACGGTTTCAAAGTAGCCACTAAACCATGAACTTCTCATAACAGTGGCAATTTTCCGAATCCGACAGTGAGGTCAGTGACACGTTGTCGCTCCCCAGGAATCTCTTCGGACCTTCCGATGTTCCCGATCTAAAAACATTGGACGGCTCAACTTTAGTTGGGCACCCCTACAGAACGTTCCATGATGAGTGCAGGACAGACGAGATGGTCATGCGATCGGATATACTCGTGAAGGTATCGACTGATTAGACTGATTGATTAATTCAGTCAGTGACATGAGCGACAAAAACCAAATCAGTTCATGTCACCGACTGAATACGATGTCACCAACCGAATACCAATTAATTCAGAAAACTCTCTCACCTCGCCCATCACATATATAAATAATAATTTATTGCGGTGGGGGGCGACGTATATTAATATTACCGCCAGAAGTTAAGGATATATAATTATATATATGATTTATGGTATATATAATTTATATAACATATTTGCTTGAAATTTGAGGGGGTGGGGGTGGGGGGTGTGGAGGTTCTTGGGGTAGTGGGGTAGCGGGGAAGCGTTTCGTGGGGGGTTCACGAGGTGGAAGCGTTGGGGAGGGGGGTATTGGGAGGGGGGAGGGGGGGAGCACGCTGCCCCATTCCTCTGACCCCCTCCCCCAATACCCCCACCTCCCACCCCCTCCTTATCATGGCTTCAAAGAAATTTCAAGCAAATATGTTATATAAATTATATATACCATAAATCATATATATAATTATATATCCTTAACTTCTGGCGGTAATATTAATATACGTCGCCCCCCACCGCAATAAATTATTATTTATATATGTGATGGGCGAGGTGAGAGAGTTTTCTGAATTAATTGGTATTCGGTTGGTGACATCGTATTCAGTCGGTGACATGAACTGATTTGGTTTTTGTCGCTCATGTCACTGACTGAATTAATCAATCAGTCTAATCAGTCGATACCTTCACGAGTATCAGTCGTCGTGTCTCCAGCTGTGCACGGTACATAAAATACTCGTGAAGGTATCGACTGATTAGA
>LGRX02019161.1:0-15138 GCA_001247695.2 Cymbomonas tetramitiformis | reverse complement strand
CCATGTCTGGGACCCCACATGGACCCGTCGGTACCATGCCTTGGACCCCACACGGACCCCACACGGACCCGTTCGGAATCCACCGCAGCAAGACGCCGCAACCCTAATAAACCCTATGGTCCCATAGGTGGAACACAGCCCGCCCCTATGGGGTAAAGTAAAAAACAACTGGGTCTAGGGCGTGGGTCCAGGTCCATGTGGTCTAAAAATGTCTGACCATGCATGGACCTCGCATGGACTTGCCAAATAACCCGTTGAACCACTGTGGGACCGACGGCATGGACCCGTAATGAAGCCTATGGGACCGACGCACAGGTGTTTTTGCCTTTTTTTGCTTAAAAAAGTGCATTTTGGGGTTACGCGTTACACATGGACCTCGCTTGGACCGACCAGTGTTAAAGGCTCGCTCTCACCCTGCCCCCGTGAGGATTAGCGGGTCCCCGAGATTTTACAAAAAAAACAACTGGGTCTAGGCGTGGGTCCGGGTCCATGTGGTGCAAAAATGTCTGACCATGCATGGACCTCGCATGGACTTGCGTCGGACCACTGTGGGACCGACGGCATGGACCCGTAATGAAGCCTATGGGACCGACGCACAGTTTCACATTTTTGGGGATTCGAGTCACATGGACCTCACGTGGACCTATCTAAAGAACGTCGGCGAGGCAAGCAGCGGTGTAAAGAATTCCTCGTTGAGAGATAGCGAAAATCGACCCAAAAATCGAAAAAACAAAATTTGGGCACTAAAAGGGGCAGGTTGATTGCAATATATCCTGCCAAACAAAAAAGCAAAAATGTTTTTTTCCCGTGAGATATCGGCATTTTTGTGCGTGCGATTTTTTCAAATCGAACTAAAGGAAAAAAAATCGAAGAACAGGTGCTCTGTGGGAATGCTTTCCTGTTCCAGCGAACGGTGCAATTGACGGACCAGATGAACCCCCCAGTCTTAATCGGACGGTCTCCATGAGTTACTGAAACTCAAAATGGCATGAAGGCGTGGGTGGGCACCCATAACGCCCCTTGTGCACTACCCGCGTCGTTGGCGGCAATCGCCCATCGTGCCACATGCACGGGGAACTGCCAGTAGAACACAAGGGGAATCGTGGGTGCCCATGCCTCCAAGGGGATTCGAACCCCTCACCCTCACGTGAAACGCGTTCGGCTTATCAACATTTGACCACTCGGCCAAGCACCCACGATGATGGAAATTCGCCGCACGGCAGCAATTATATTCATAAAACCGCATGCCCTACCGAGAGCACTCTGAAACGAACTAGAAAAGAAAAAAAGAAATTGAGACCTGCAAATTTGAAATCGCAGCCCACCATGTACCGATACAGAGACAGTCCCATGCGAGTTGACTCGATCGCGTGGACCGACGTTGGACCTCGATGGAACCAATGCTGTCCACCTTGGTACAATGCCTCGCCTGGCGGCGCAGAAAGTCAAAGAACTTTGAATTCTTTGAAGACCTTCGTTCCTCGCACTACCGCCTCACAACCTCAGTCCTCACAGCCTCACGCACAACCTCCGTCCGTCCACGCAGCACAGACATCGATGGGACCTTCACGCAAGACACGCAGCAAAGACGAGAAGAAACTGTCTTCCCGGCAGACGACCCTCCCTCAGTCTGGAAACACCCAGCTGGGGGAGCTCATGCGCCAGTTTGCAGCCCAGCAGCAAGAAATGCAGGGTCTCCGGCAGCAGCTGGCAGCAGGGCTTGCTGGTGCTGGTGCTGTGCCTGCGCAGCACCCGGCCGTCAAGGTGGAAGCGGGTGCTACAGGCAGCGCGCCTGGCGATGCGGGGGGGGTCTTCCACACGACAAAGGAAGCCCCCAGCATCTCGTGAAGTCATTGCAGCGGTCGACAAATTTAGTTTGCGGAAATAATTTAAGAAGTGGAGTATGGGCCCCTGGATGCACCATCTCCACGCTGGAGGAAGAGAGCCTGGACGAAGCCGTTGAGGCGATCAAAACGGCGACGCCAGGCTTCTCGTACGAATGCGTGCGGGATTACATAAAAAACCGACTGACATATATGAAATGTCAGACCACCACCTTGGGGAGGTGGAAGCTAAAGACCACAAAAGAATGCCCGACGGGTTTTTTCCAGCGTTTTGACGGCCCGGCCCGCGGCGTCCGGGTGGCATCGGACGCCACCGGCGAGCTGCCCGGCAAGAAGACCACCGAGACGGTGCTGAATTACTTCGACGCCGGGCAGCCCACGGAGGGGCCCCTCTTTGAAGCCTTCTGGGCACTGGAGGGGGTGCAGTACGTCAAGCCCGCCGACGTGCAGCCCGCCAACTTGGGGAAGCCCGCCGCCGGGCTGGACAAGGATCAAGGGGAGAAGATCCCTGCCCCAGTCGCGCCCGAGAAGCAGGGCAAGGAGAAGAAGAGTTCGTTCGTGTGGCCACTGGTAAGCAAACATACCTGTTATGTTTTTTTACCCTGGACCCCTTTGTTTTGAGAGGGACGGTACAGGGGCCACGTTTAGCCCTCGTGCCGAACCCACGCTGGACCGACCCACAGTGTGGTAGGGCCGCTCCAGCTGAACTGCAGTGTGTGAGTGTGGGTACGATGTCGCTGACTGCTATTGGTTTGGGGCTGGGTCGCAGGCGGATGACTCCACACTGGTGCTCGGGTCATTCGTCGCCGTGCACCGCATCCGCTCCAAATCCGTTACCCCCTTCCCCGAGGAGTTCGCCTCCTCACTCCTCGACTACGACAACGATCGGTTCGAGTTGTGTTACGGGGTGGTGGAGGGGGTCCCCGGGGGGAGCAGTGTGAATATTGCCAAGGGGGGCAAAATCCCCAAGGACGTCGTGGAGGTTTTGCTCAAGTTCGGAGTAAAACCTTCCCCCCACGACGAGAACGACGAGGCCGGGGACCATCACGACCGCATCCTTGCGATGCACGAGTTATCCATCACGAAGTTGCTCGCTCTCCCCTCCAACTCAGAAAAAAAAATAAACAAAACAGAACTCCAGCACGACGCCAAGTCGATAATGGAGGCAGGCATCCTGGTGTGGTGAGTAACCCTTCAGTTCACACGTTTTGCCCTCTGTAAACCTGGGCCCGTTTACCTCTGTAAACCTGGGTCCCGCACGGTCCGGTGTTCTGCCCGCACCCCGCCCCCGTATGTCCTGTATGGTCCCACGTGTCGCCCCAACCCCGCCCCAGTATACTCTGTGTACTGTATTGAGGTGTGGTGTGTCTACGTATGCAGGTTGCCAGTCAGTAACGTCAAGCTCAGCAAAAATGCCTCTAAGGTATTTGCTGGTATGAAGGTGCAGAGCGCCAAGGAAGCTTCCGAACGAAGTACTGCCAGCCACGCCGCCAAGGAGGCCCGCAAAAAGGCGGCAAAGGAGATGCTCGGCAAGGCCAAGAGGAAAGCGGATGGGGGCGACGAAGCCGAGAAAAAGAAGAGGAAAAAGGGCAAGGCAGCTGTAACGGAGGAGGCCGAGGAGGCCGAGCAGGCCGAGCAGGCCGGGGAGGTGGTGGAGGACATGGAGGCGTCCGGGGATGGCGGGGATGGTGATGAGAATGGTGATGGGCCCTCGGATGGGAATGGAGAGGATACGCAAGACGAAGATGCGCAAGACGAGGAGGGGGCAAGGGCAGGGTATGATAGTGGTGACGAAGAATAGCAATCATTTTGTGTAGAACTGCCGTACTGTTTTTGCCGTCCTGACCACTTCACTTGTAAATATTGTTTATAATTGCATTGTATACTAAAATAATCATATGGACCCGCTGAATAACCATATGGACCCACATAATAATCGCATGGACCCGCTTGTTGATCACATGGACCCGTTTTACAATCGCATGGACCCGCTTAATACCCACACGGACCCGCGAATAATCGTATGGACCCACAAAATAATCACATGGACCCTCTGAATAACCATATGGACCCACATAATAATCGCATGGACCCGCTTGCAGAGCACATGGACCCGTTTTACAATCGCATGGACCCGCTTAATACCCACACGAACCCGCCGAATAATCGTATGGACCAACAAAATAATCACATGGACCCGCTGAATAACCATATGGACCCACATAATAATCGCATGGACCCGCTTGCTGATCACATGGACCCGTTTTACAATCGCATGGACCCGCTTAATACCCACACGGACCCGCGAATAATCGTATGGACCCACAAAATAATCACACGGACCCTCTGAATAACCATATGGACCCACATAATAATCGCATGGACCCGCTTGCAGAGCACATGGACCCGTTTTACAATCGCATGGACCCGCTTAATACCCGCACGGACCCGCCGAATAATCGTATGGACCCACAAAATGATCACATGGACCCGCTGAATAACCGTATGGACCCACATCATAATCGAATGGACCCGCTTGCAGAGCACATGGACCCGTTTTACAATCGCATGGACCCGCTTAATACCCACATGGACCCGCCGAAGAATCATATGGACCAACAAAATAATCATATGGACCCGCTGAATAACCGTATGGACCCACAAAATAATCGTATGGACCCACAAAATAATCACATGGACCCGCTAAATAACCGTATGGACCCGCTTGCAGAGCACATGGACCCGTTTTACAAACGCATGGACCCGCTTAATACCCACATGGACCCGCCGAAGAATCGTATGGACCCACAAAATAATCACATGGACCCGCAGAATAATCGCATAGACCCACATACTAATCACATGGACCCGCTTAATGCCCACGTGGACCCGCCGGATAATCATACGGACCCGCTTAATACTCACACGGACCCGCTAGATCATCGCTTGGACCCGCCTAAATACCACATGGACCTGCCGGGTAATCATATGAACCCATCGAGCGAGGGGTCCATGCTGGGTCCATGTGATGCATTCCCTACGGGTCCATGCGAGGTCCATGCGTCGCATGGACCCGTAGGAATGTCTGACCATCGGACCCATGTGGCCCTCACCGGTCCATGTGGGGTCCATGTGATGATAACTGAGTGGTCCCCGCGAAGTCCATGTGATTGTACCTACCGGTCCATGCGGGGTCCATGTGGGGTCCATGCGTCGCATGGACCCGTAGGAATGTCTGACCATCGGACCCATGTGGCCCTCACCGGTCCATGTCGGGTCCACATGCTACGTACACACTAAGAGGTATCACATGGACCCCACATGGACCCGTAGGGAGGGTCCATGTGAGGTCCATGTGACTGAAAACCGTATGGACCCCACATGGACCTTCAGTGGACCCATATGGACCCCTAGGGAGAAATGTCTGACCATTTGGGGCATGCGAGGTCCATTCCAAGTCCACGGGGGTCCACGTGAGGTCCATGCGGGGTCCATGTGATTTATGAATCACATGGACCCGTCCCTATTTGGTAGGGAACAGGAGTCTAAACAAGGTGCGGACGGTAAACCTCCAACAAGGTGAGCACGGAACAATACGTCTCCCATAGAAAACCCTCCGTGCACCTGTGTGTTAACCAGCGTGACTCGTAACATTACCAGATAAAGAATCTCTATACGAGCTCGCACATACCAAAGAACCCCAATACCCCTAGAGACAATTCGAAAACAGTACCTCACGACGGTGTGTACACGGGTATCTACCTGGATCTGGAAATGCCTCGATCCGCTCGTAGTGTCCAGGAAACTTATTAAATTGAACGTAATGGGCGACTCGTACCGGTTCACGGCTAGCCAAGCCCAGTGACGGATGTGGGCAAATATATTTCATGCTGAAAGGCGGCAAGTATCGTGCCAGAGCATCGGTATCGGTGGGAACATTGCACCCCACCCCTGGCACGTCGACCATCGGCCACAGAGTGTACACCTGAATAACTCGCCGAAGCATGTTCGCAATGATATGGAGGAACTGCGGTTCGTTGTACGCTTGGGCAGTAAGCAGGATTCTGCGCAGTGGCGGCTCTCCGTCAGCAAGACTAGCGTCGAGCATCCCGGTGGGGTAAAGCTGCCGATTGAAATCGTACGACGCGCAGATGGCGTTACGGAAGTTCATTGTTAGGACCTTCACGGAGGAACCCTGTTCAAGCACTTCCGGAATGTGTACACCCAAGGCGTGCAGCCAGCAGTTGCCGTCCCCTTTTGTCTGGACTCGTCGCAGGCCGTGTTTGGCCAAGGCCTGCTCGAACTCCGCGAGAGAAGTAAAACGGTCTGCATTACCCTCGAGCGGCCAATGCACGTGAGCCAGCACGCGACGTGCTAACGGCAGCACATTAGGGAAAATCTCGTCGGGATGGTCGAAGGATGCCTCCAATATACGCCCCCGGGGGTCCATGGGCATCAGGATGACGTCATCGGTACCGAACGAAACACGTGCAAAGTTTGGTGCAAAGTTTGGCGGAACAGCGTTTGGCTGGAAACCGTTTGCGGTTGCCGCTCGCAATGCCTCCTCAGAAGCGAGATCCATGGAAGGCTCGGCTGCTGCCTTGCTTCTCTGTTGGTTACGGCACGCACCCAGAGCACGCACGCGGTACTCCCCATGGTCTTTATGGGATGCACTTGCCCGCACGATGCACTTGCCGGGCATCGCTCGCGACGCATCTCCACCAGTCTCGTATGCACAATCGCATCCAGAGTGGAGACTTACGGCTTACGGTGAATACGGTTACGGCGAGGCAAAATCACCGTATTGCGTATATACGGCGTATTTACGGCGTAACGCAGGATATTACGGCGGTTTACGGTGATAGGACGCGAGAGAAAAGGTGAAAAATCCGAGCGAAGAACTGAAAACAGGGGGGACGCAGAGAAGAGAAAGGCGCGGAGGCCTGGAGGCGGTGAGATGTAATAATGCGGTGAGATGTAATAACGAGGTGAGATGTAATAACCAAGAGAGAAGGGAAAAGAGAAAGGGGAAAAAAGAATTATTCCAGACAGATTTCATTATTGACAGCAGAAATTATTATTCAAGACAGATAACATTCTTCACAGCAGATAACATTATCCCAAACAGATAACATTCTTCACAACATATATTATTAATCATTGTCCTTCGCTGCTTCCTCCTCATCGGAGGTATTCTCCTCTGAGTTAATGTCAGCATCCCATAGGATAACCGGCTCCTCATACTCTACATTTTCTAACTTGTCAAGCACTTGCAAGGTATGATGGACATAAATCTCACGCTCATGGGTAAAATGCTTCATCCTATTGCGCTTCTTGGACTTAATGTAATCCGCCTCGTTGTTGATACGTCCGCACGAGCTGGAGCATGCAACTTGAGACAGAACCCTGATAGCAAACCTCTGCAGGTCTGGGGTCATACTTCCCCAAGCCAGCCACCACTTGTATCCTGGAAGTATTTTTGCTTGCACGAGACAATGCTCGTCTGCGAAACAACCCTCTGCCATACGAAACCGGATCCACTGGTCCATCACTCGTGCGCTTTCTTCTGAACTGAGAGTTGACTTTTTGACACTGTTGCGAAAGCCGGTCATCACTTCGTGGTTTGCTTCTTGACCATAGTCACTATCCCAATACTCAGGATCCACACAAAAGCCGGCGGAGTAGTGTGAGTCAGAATGTACAAACGCCCAGCGCTGCTCAGCCAGCAACTTAAGAGAAGTCCTACGTACTGCAGTGAGCCCAGGTATGGTGTCAAAAGCAGTCACCAGAGTGAAAAACTTATAGTAAACTTTGCCCACGCAAGGTGTGTCCCCATCTGCCAAACGAAGAAACATAAAAATATGCCTCAAAAAGTGAAACGAACGAAGGCGGATGACAGATTTGAGAAAATACGGTATGACTTACCGTATTTACGCAAATTTGGCTCAGGGGGAAAATACGAGCTCCTCGACAGTGCACTACGGCGTATTTACGCCGCAAGTCTCCACTCTGATCGCATCGCACGACGAGGGATCGTGCATGTCCGGGATCCCATCGGTGCGACAGCTTCGCCGCCACTTTCTTTGCGAAACCCAGGTCCAGCTGATCAGGACTTTGCAAGAGTTCAGCAACACGTATGTTCACATGCAGCCCGCCCTCCGGGTCCGTATGGAACAGGTGTTGTTTCCTGTAGGACTTGTCCGCGCCAAGAGGAATACCGGCTGTCCGCAGGCGCTGCGCGTTCAACGCGGTAAGCATACCGAACACGACACTACGCAAGCCCGGGCAGCAGACACCCAGTTCCCGGTACAACTGGTGATCGTCAAAAGATGAGAATGCGTCGTCACGGGTAGCCCGTCGGTCCCAGAGAGCAGTGATGCCGTCGCCAGAGTCCTGCAAAGGCCGCGCCGGCGGACGTTCACCGGTTGGATGTTCACCGTCACCCCAAGTCAGGTTGGCGATCCTGTGCTTCACCGTGGCATCCGCGCGTCCCCACGCCTCAGCGCCGAGCACCCCGCGGAGTTTGTTCCAAGCAAGGCCTAGGTCCTCCACATTCAGGAGTGCATGCAGCTTCGCCTCGGCCTCGTCTAACTGGCAGTAATCGGCCAATGTGGCCGCCTGCCCCGGGTGCTTCTCATGCGCGGATAGTGGCGCCCGGACTTCAGCTTCGCGCCGCACACGCTGGCACGGACCACACATCACGGCTCCGATAGTACGCAGAGCGTCACAACCCAGAACGCCTGATCTGCACAGGGAACACGCCCAAACACCTGGCAAGGTGTCGTAGCCTCCCGCAAATCGTATTTCGTCTCCACACGCAACGCACATCATGCGGCACGCCAAGCCATATTGCGAGATGACACTGTGCGGGCTGCCGAGTACCGCGTTATTCAGGTCAATGGTTCCCTTAGTACGCACTCTGGCTGCGGAGTAGATCACGAAGTAGAACTGCTTAGGACGAGTACGGTCGAGCGGGAGGCGCCCACTTGGAGAAAGACCGCGGTGCGCCATGCGGTCGGCTGGCCAGAACCACAGTGTTCCCATGGGACCCCCGAGGTGAACACGACGGAAGGGAGCCGAAGTGGGATCGCCATGCCTGGAGTTTTGAACCACGAGGCTGTAATCCATCGAGCAAAACCTGTCCCAATGGCAGGCCCGCTGCGTTTCGGGTAGCACCTCCGTCAGGCATTGGGCCCTCAGCAACAGGCCACATGAGAACACGTCGTAATCCGGCCAGCCCCAGGATCCCTTGCCTGCCTTGGGAAACTTGGTATCGGTGTGAAGGAACTGGATTTTGCTCTCGACGTCCCGCCCTAGAGGCGTCGGCTTGTCGTAGGTCCGCTTCACCACCATTCCCGTAGCTTCAAGAATCCCAGACCGCAGCCTGTCGTCCACAAGGCCATGCTTCACGGTGGTGAAGATGGATGGGAATAGCCAGTGCCCAACATGCCAGTCGGCCTGTATGGTATAGCGCGCGCCCTCACCCAGTTGGTGAGATCCGGATGTGAAGTCCGCGCCGATTTCCTTATGAGAGAACAGGACCTCAGCCTTCAGCAACTGGTAGTCTACCACATACGTCATGAACACGGAACGACCATATCGCAAAAATGAGACACGCGGGTGTCTCATTATATTCTCATTTTTTAAAAAGTTATGATAACGAGGTTTTTTTTATATGACTAGATAGCATTTGGAGAGTAGATAATGACACGTTATTTCAAAATTTGAAATTTTAGGGTATAGCCCGAAATTTGGGGTTTCCAGGCGATTTTTCGCCCCGTTTCGGGCGGTGCTCAGGTGTCAATCGGCGGAAGTTATGATAACGAGGTGTTTTTTATATGCCTAGATAGCATTTGGAGAGTAGATAATGATACGTTATTTCAAAATTTGAAATTTTAGGGTATAGCCCGAAATTTGGGGTTTCCAGGCGATTTTTCGCCCCGTTTCGGGCGGTGCTCAGGTGTCAATCGGCGGAAGTTATGATAACGAGGTTTTTTTTATATGACTAGATAGCATTTGGAGAGTAGATAATGATACGTTATTTCAAAATTTGAAATTTTAGGGTATAGCCCGAAATTTGGGGTTTCCAGGCGATTTTTCGCCCCGTTTCGGGCGGTGCTCAGGTGTCAATCGGCGGAAGTTATGATAACGAGGTTTTTTTTATATGACTAGATAGCATTTGGAGAGTAGATAATGACACGTTATTCAAAAATTTGAAATTTTAGAGTATAGCCCGAAATTTGGGGTTTCCAGGCGATTTGTCACCGTGATTCGGGTGGTGCTCAAGCGCCATTTGTTGAAAGTGGTGATAATGACGATGTTTTCATATTGGATACGTCAAAGTCATTCCAAACAAACTGAGTCTGAAGAAACTTTTGTTCATATCTTACATACACCCCGAGAATGGGAGGCTTTAATGTTAAAAGCGGTGGCACCAACCTTAAATCTAGGGGGTGTAGGTCTGCACGAGACTGTAACTGTGTGCGTAGCACAAAAAAACAACAAAAACCGACAAAAGGCACGAAGAATGCTACCAGATAAGACGTTGGTGCTATGAAAATATACAGTCTTTATTTGAACAGTCAAAGCACCCAGGGTTAGGGGTTTTCTTGCGGGCGCGGTATTATTCATTGTACAGGCCGGTATATACGATGGCAGTGCAGGTGCGATCTCTCAGTTCGTTTGCTGGCTGGCTTATTAAGCATACCTACCTATTTGCTAACAGACATGTACAGGTCAAACGTTTGCACAATCACCTTGGCGCGCAGAACTTGTTCAGACACTTCCAGGTGCTGGGCGAGCTCCTTGTACCCGTTGTACTGTGCGATCGCCGACCGTTTCTTGTCCGTGTCCTCGCACTTCAAGTCTGTCCAGAGGCTTTCTCCTATCTTCTCAGCGTCAGCTTTCGCCGCCGGGGTGAGGTCGAACTGACCTGGCCACTGCGGACCTGGTCGTGGTGGAGAAGCGAACATCGCCGGTCGTGATGGAGGAGAGGCTCCCGGGACTTTGGAGCCCGTTGGCGTCGTTAAAGCAGGTGACCCTCCTCCTGCGCCGAGCGCCGGCGCTCCCGGGTAAAAGCCTCCTCCGCCCAGTTGGAACATTTGGGCGAACGGGCCTGCTGCTGTTACTGCCTGTTACCGGTGACGTACCAACCGCCCCCCCCCACACCAGTTACAAGTTCCGTGTCTTTCAATCTGGACCTCAAGCCAGAGTTCCCTCCTCCACAATAAACACAAACAACTTGAACGTAACAACTAGCTCCTACCTGCACGGCTGTCTTCAGGATCTCCCTCATCGCTGCAGCCTCCGAGGCGTGGTGATTGTTAATCTCCTTCAAGGTGTCCGCGTTCTTCTCTAGCATCCTCTGTTGGGCCAGTGCATTATTTTCGAGCATCTTCGCCTGGGCCTCGTGGGCCATTTTCGCAGTCTCGGCAGAGGTCCTTTGGAAAGACTCCTGTGCCTCCTTCAAAAGCGAGTCCCGAGAAGTAAGCGCCTTCGTGTTCTCCTCCAGCAAAGCCTGTTGCGCCTTCGTGTTCTCCTCCAGCAAGACCTGCTGCCCTGACCAGAATGAACCCAATGTTGTCTGGTGCTCCTTGGCACGAGTCTCCTCCCGTTGCTTCCCCTCGGCCATCTGCATCTGCAGGGCTTCAGCGTGCTTCGTCGTAAGGAGCTCCACTGTCTTACGGCTTTCGTCTCGCTCGGCAGACAGGGCCGAAGCCAGCTGTTTTTCCCCACGCAGACGTTCATCCTCCACCTTCTTCTGCATCTCTTCTCGAAGGCTCGCCAGTGTCTCATCCGCCTTCTTCTTCTCGGCCTCCACTGCTTCCTTGGCCTTCTTCAGCTCATTAAGGTCCCGCTCGCTTTCTTCACGTTTCCGCTTGTCACCGACGCTCTGCAGCCTCCGCGTCTCGTCGTTCACCGACACCGCGAGCAAGGCACGCCTCAACTCCCCCTCTTTCACGTTCTGCGGAGGTCCGTCCATGCGTAACAAAACATCGGTCAGTACGTACCAAGCTGTAACAAAAAAAAACAGACGATTGTAACTCAAGCAAAACTCCGTACTCACCTGCTTAGCCACATGCATGGCAACTGCTTCCGGCGGAGGCTGCTTCTTCTCCCCTCGCCGTCCGACGTCGCCCATGTCTTCGTCGCTGCTGTCATCCTCTTCGGCAAGATCCATAGGTACACGCACTACCGGGGCTTTGCCCTTCCCGCCTGGGATAGGGGTCGTGGTCTTCTGGGTGGAAGGCGCCTTCGGGAAATCCTCATACACGGCGGTTTGGCCCTTGTTGCCTAAGATGATCTTCCCCACTACTCGCGCAGGGGCGTTTTTATTGAAAACGCTGCCCGCCAAGCACCACTTCCTAGCCTCAAACTTCCCACCAGCCTCTTTGCCCAGCTTCTCTGCTTCCTCGATCTTCATCCAGAACATCCCCAGGACCTTATTGAACAACCTGTAGTGCTCGTTCTCCTTCTGAATTTCAGAAGGAGTTATCTGCCCCTCTTTCCTGTCTTCCACCAGGCGCGTGACGACGCCTGTCAGAGAAGCCTTCGCGCCACTCTTCTTTGTTATTCGCACGTGCGGGTAGTCGCCGGCATACTTCTCCTTTCGCTTCATCTCCAGCTTCCGCTCATACACAGCGGGAGCCTGGAACATCGTGCAAGTAACGTCGCCCTGCTTGGGGTGATTGCCGTTTATCGCCATGTAAGTGGCGTGCCACTGGCCAACCCATGTCAGGCAAACGAACCTGTGCGTGGGCACCAACAACCTCCTTATTCATATATCTTGACTATGTACTACAAACGAATGTGTTACAAATGAAGTTGGGTCAGTGACAGGTTCATGGTCAGGCAAACGAACCTGTGGACACCTGCAAACTCCTTGTGCATGGTGGTGGTCACCCTCATCCCTTGCACCACTTCAAACCGGAACTCCAGGTTCCGCTCGCACTTCAGAGAAGCCTTGAAGGCTGGGATGATCGACTTTCCCTCCAGTATGCCGCTCTTGTTCAGTATCTTGTTTACCAGCTGATCAGGAACAAACTTCTGATAACTGACAATCACCCCGCTGTTCCCCATTTCCCCGGAAAGACGCGCGTCGAGGTATTTCGGGCTGGTCTTCGTCTCGGCTGCTATCGAGGTTTGAAGCTTATCTATAGGACCATGGCCTGCTGGCAGTGCAATCCTCGTAATACCCTCCACCTCCTGGAACTTTTCGATACAAAAAAATAGTGCCTCGGGAACAGTAGGCAATACTTCGCAATCGTGTCGGGGATGCAATATAAGGATGGCGTCCGCGTAAGGACAGTCCTTTGGCATCTCGTACAACATGGTCTTCACCGTCGAAACGCACGCCAACTCGGGTTGCAGCCTTTTGTTCTTCAGCTTGAAGGACAGAAGAAACCCCCATCGTTGCGGCTCCGGCTCCTTATCGCTTTTGGGCTCCCAGGTCGAAGGGTCGGTGGCGTCCGTGCAGGCTGCAGAACCTTTAAGCACTTCTATCATCTCCGGGGTATGAGTCTGGTTAAAATCAAATGGCTCGCTGATTTCACAGCCACTGTTCTGCAACATCAGGACCAGGTCAGCGTAGGTGTATGCCGCCTGCAACGTCCAATTTTCAATCACCTGCATGCGCTGGTCAGGCACCGCACCCCTCGTCTCGTGTTCTTCGCTGGCAAGGGGGTTGTCTTGAAGTACCATTTGTGCCAGCGCTACGGGATCCCACCCTTGATCGGTCTCCTCGTCCAACCCAGTCAACATGAAGCCCGGGAGGTCCACGCCATCTGGTACCTGATTCAACAACGTAGGACCACTGGCTTCGCCAGAGGACACCGCCGTCTCCCCCAAGTCCCCCTGGTCCAAGGCTTCAGACGCTGTCTTAGCGAAATCCGAGACGTCAGTGGGTGCAAGGCTGTCGCGACGCTTGGTTTCCATTTCAGCGAGTGTTCGGGGATCACCAACGCCTGTAGTTTCGCTTGCATGTGCGCTGCCCTGTCCGCTGTTGTCACTGCCGTCCTGCAGAAGCTCGTACTTCTTCTGCAGCAGCTTTATCCGATAAAGGCTCCTACCGTGCGGATCCCAATTATGCCCTGTTGCTGATTGGATAAATGTTGGTGCAGCTGGTGTTTCTGGTTTCCCCGAGCAATACGGTAACCCATCGTGCACAGTGTCGATCTCCTCGTTCGTCATGAGCGCCACTTCTCTGAAGGCCGACCCGGCAGGCAACTGTTGCCCCATATATACCGCAAACTCCGCGTCCTCGTAAGTCATTTCGTCGAAATACCTGTCAAGTTCCTGCCGTTCAGACTCATCCAACTTTCGACTGTGGGCATCCTGAAGCAGGCTCAACATCCCCTGCCCCAGATTGAAAGCCTCGCGACCTTCATGCTGCACGATGTAGTGTACGTCGCTCTGCACGTCTAAAGCAACCTCCAGAAGACTGTGTCCTGACCCCGTAGAATCTAAATATCGGACCATGACCTTCTCGTTTTCCTCTATTGTGTGAGCACCAACACACAAAACATAGTTTGGGGCCTCCGTAATCTCGGCGGCGAGATTGAAAGCAAGGAGTTCCCCACGGTCCGTATCGTTCCCCCGAAGCAAGCGAGGTGCTTCAGATGGTTCTTTCAGGATGCTGCAGAGGTGCGTGCGGACGAACGCAGCTCCCGGCTCCGTACCTGAGGACACGCGATGTTCCATCAAGAACACGGAGGACGCGCCAAAGTGAAAAATAGGTTTTCGAACAGTACCTGGGGATGATGGTTGAGAGGAGACAGACCCGGCTGCCCTATCCCTCATATCCTCCAGAAGATCCACGCAGGTCTGGTGGGCAAATCGTTCCCAGTCCGTTTTCGTTTTCAACTTTTGGTCCTCGCTGGGTCCGGGCCAAGGTGCGCAAACTTTTTTTAAGCGATCGAACCGTCGCATTATGTCTATGTCCACCTTCCGACGCGACGCCTCTTCCGAGTGCAAGCTGAACAGGCAACCTTTCCGAAGACACCCAAACCCTTCTTCGTCTACTAACTTAAGGGATTCAACCTCAGCGAGCTCTTGTTTTGTCCCGATGGAAAGGCCCAAATCTTCTAGCGCAGCCTTATCAACACCCGCCTTCTCCTTCCCGACGCACCGCGCTATCACCGCCGAATCCGTCTTCAACTGCGTGCCGTCATTCTTAATCTGCTCGATATCTTCCAGAAGTTTATCATCATTATGAAACACCTCCTCCAAAAGACCTATTACAATTGACGGTAGAAAAGATGACATTGCGAAAAGTTTTGTATGCTGCACAACGGGC